>BQNB010022743.1:0-62643 GCA_026074375.1 Tanacetum coccineum | reverse complement strand
AAACTTTTGGCACAAATGTAATACTACAAGTTCTCTACCATATCTTATACCACAACTCTTATATACTTTAGGTCCTTTAGTCCATCATTTGTCCAAGAATAACAAGTCCTCGTATTTCTTTTACTTATAACTTAATAAGTAAACTTGTAAACAATTAATTTATAGATACTTTTATAAACTAATCCACACTTGTATAATGTTTATACTTCTATTCCAACATGTTCTTAACATCAATATGGCATATGAAAAAGTATATCAAACCATGATCAAGAGTAAAAATTCATTTTACATGTTAATATGTTTCCTAGATGGTGATTTACTATATAAACATCAAATACACATAAAATCACAAATGTAAAGAGTGTAGGGTTTTTAGATGACCTTATGATGAAGTATGATGAAGAGTAACAAGTTCTAAACCATAGTTTAGAATCAAAACTCAAGCTTCCAAGACTATAAAACCCTAACATCCAAGGAAACCCTAATCTTGCACCTTTCTTGATTAACCCTTTTAAACACTAAACCAAGCTTTCAATACACCTTAGGATACCTTAGATATGATGTTAGATCACTTGAATACTTGGTAAATAAAATTGTATGAATTGTTTAGGTGTGTTTGGTGTATGCCATGGCTAGGGAGAGGAGAACAAGAGAGATTTGTTTTAGTTTGCTAGTAAATGAGATGTATGAATGAATGAAAGTCTAGTGCATCCTTTATATACTACAATGGACTAGTCAAGATCACTATTAGGGAGTTCAAGACAAGATAAGTAAAACAAGGAAGAATTTTGGTCAACTTAACTAGTCATGTACTTAAGTTATAAAGAGTTTTAGTTGTACAAGTCTTAGTTAGTAAATTGTGTGCTCTATGTCCCCTTGGGAGCTCCTTGTGTCTGGATTGTTAGGGGGAGGGAGGACTAAGATATGTCTTGATATTTTGTGTTGATATTTTTGCAATACTTGTAGTTTTAAGATATATAGGTTAAGTATAAAGTGTAAACTTGTAATGTGTATGTTTTGGTTTAATTCTTATACATAAAATTTAGATACAACCAATATCATGGGTGAAGTTTTATAAAGCTTTGAGTATTAGGTATAATAATAGGTATTTGTTCAAGCGTAGATAAATTTTGGTGGTTCCGTAAATGCCTAAATGTATTTTATCGTGAAACGTAAACACTTTACATAACCAATAAAAATAAAATGTGCAAAGTTAATAATTATCCTCCAAATAATTATCTTACACTTGCTTGACGTAAACATTTAATTGTTTGATGCCCGTTTACGTTGAATGAAAATTTTTAGCTTACGCGATTTAACTTAACGATTAGAATTAAAAGCAAACACGTACAATAGTAAAAATAAGTAGTGGATTAAATAGTGTCGTAAAATGACCTGAAAACATGGGGTGCTATTGTCTTCCCTCGTTAAGTGGGCCTTGTCCTTAAGGCTTATGACGCGGCACTTGACGACGGTGCGGTCTTTGTGAAGAGGTGTGGATACTTTTTCTGAAATTGGTCTTCACATTCCCATGTGAATTCAGGGCCTCTCCTAGAGTTCTATTGAACTTTGACAATTGGAACACGGCTTTGCCTTAACCCTTTGGCTTCTCGATCCATGATTTCTACTGGTTCCTTGACAAAATGAAGTTTGTCATCAATATGAAATCCATCCAATGGAACGGCTAATGGTTCGTCGGCATAGCACTTCTTCAAGTTGGATACATGAAACGTATTGTGAACCCTGCTCAGCTCGTAGGGAAGCTCAAGCTTGTAAGCAATGGCTCCAACCTTTTCCAACACCTTGGAAGGTCCAACATATCTGGGGTTTAGCTTCCCCCGTTTACCAAAACGTACTACTCATTTCCAAGGCAAAACCTTAAGCATAACTTTATCTCCAACTTGAAATTCCATCGGCTTACGCTTTAAATCGGCGTAATTCTTTTGTCGATCACGCGCGGCTTGAATTCTTTGCTTGATCTGAACGATCTTCTCGGTTATCTCTTAAACTATTTCTGGACTAGTGAGTTAAACTTCTCCAACTTTGGCCCAACAAATAGGTGAACGACACTTTCGACCGTAAAGTGCTTCAAATGGTGCAGCCTTGATGCTAGCGTGGTAGCTATTGTTATATGAAAACTCAACTAATGGCAAATGGTTAACCCAACCCTTTCCAAAGTCGATCACACAAGCACGTAGCATATCCTCGAGAGTTTGGATGGTCCTCTCGCTTTGTCCGTTGGTTTGTGGATGGTATGCAGTACTCATATCCAAATTTGTACCTAATGCCTTCTGATGTGACCTCTAGAAATTTGATGCAAACCTAGGGTCATGATCACAAATGATTGAGACATGTATTCCATGCCTCGTGACTACCTCTTTCAGGTACATTCTCGCCAACGTTTCCATGAGATCAGTTTCCCTCATTGGTACGAAGATTGCAGATTTAGTATGTCGGTCGACAATCACCCAAATGGTGTCATAACCTTGTGACGACTTAGGAAGCTTTGTAATAAAATACATAGTGATATTATCCCACTTCCATTGAGGTATCTCGGGTTACACCCATAATCCCGATGGCCTTTGGTGTTCAGCTTTGACCTTAGCACATGTCAAACATTTTCTAACATAGGTGGCGATGTCGGCTTTCATATTGGGCCAACAATATGGCTTCTTCATGTCTTGATACATCTTGTCGGAACCCGGATGGATAGAGTATTTTGACTTGTGGGACTCGTGCATGATCACGGTCCTTAAATCACCATAACAGGGCAACCAACTCCTGCCATTTAAGCATAGAGTTCCATCCGCACGGGGTTCCAACTTTTTCGTTCTAAGTTTCTCAGGATCCTTTGAATTTTCAATCAACATACCTAAAACATCTTCGTTCTTGATGTTCTCTTATTTCTGTGCTTCAGTTTGAGCATTCAGGATTTGTTTAGGAATATCCAAACCAATAGTCATGACTAATCTCGAACTCTTAATGGTTTAATTCGTTCTTTCATGCTCAACGCGTCAGCAACCACATTCGCTTTCCCTGGGTGGTAACGTATTTCACAATCGTAATCGAACTGAGTTCATTCAGTAAAAACCAACTCAACGTATGCCTCATGTTTCAATCCTTTTGATCAAGATTGTTGTAAAATCTTGAGATATGTGAAACACGTACACTTGGTTCCATACAGTAGTGCTCTAAAAATTTTCAAAGCAAAACTACTACTGCTCCATGTTCCAAATATGAGTCGTATGAGATCTTCTCATGAATTTTCAATTGGCGTGATGCATAAGGCAATCACCTTCTCTCTTTTTGCAATCAACGCAGCGCCTCAAACCTTTGAGAATGAGATGTATCGACAAATATTCGAAGTTAAAATCTTTGCTCCCTTAGGTAAAAGCCAGAATTGGTGCACTAGCATAAATTACTTCTTTAATTAGTTTGTAACGCTGCTTCTTCTTTGTAGCATCCTATTCAGAACTTAACACTTCTGAGTAAGCCTTGGTCATTGAATTGGTCTATCTTTCAAAAATCCTGTCACTAAAATCTTTAGTAGTACCCTATCAAAGACGCCTAAAAATTGACGAATCTTCGTTGGTGTTTTAGGAGATGCCCAAACTTTTATGGATTCGATCTTGGCGGGATCCACATGAATGCCTTGGCTATCAATCACGTGGTCAAGAAATTATACCTTGGGAATATAAATTTCACATTTAGAGAATTTAGCATACAACTCCACTTTCTTAAGCAATTTCATAATTGCCTTAAGATGTTCTTCATGTTCCTTTTTGTTCCTTGAATAGATAAGGATATCGTTAATAAAGATAATCACAAACTTATCCAAATATGGCTTGCACACCCGATTCATGAGATACATGAATACCGTCGGTGCGTTCTTCAAACCAAATGGCATAACTTAGAACTTGTAATGACCATATCGAGTTCTGAATGCCATCTTCGGAATATCTTCTTCACATACTCGCAGCTGGTGATAACCTGATCGCAGGTCTATCTTAGAATAAGCGTTGGATCCTTGTAGTTGGTCAAATAAATCATCGATCCTTGGGAGTGGATAACGATTCTTCATCGTCAGCTTGTTTAGTTCTCGGTAGTCGATGCACATTCGAAATGATCCATCCTTCTTCTTGACAAACAAGACTGAAGCTCCCTAAGGTGAGGAACTGGGCCTTATAAGGCCTTTGTCAGATAGCTCCTGGAGTTGATCCGACAATTCCTTCATTTCAGATGGAGCTAAACGGTAAGGTGCTTGTGCTACAGGTGCAACACCATGTATCAAATCAATTTGAAATTCCACTTGTCGAGTCGGAGGGAGACCCGCGACAAGTCCTCAGGAAATACCTCAGGAAAATCTTGACGAGTCGTTACTTCCTCAAGTCGCTTCCCTCCGACTTTTTCCTTAGTCTTCATTGTTAGTAACATGTGCCAAAACTATATGACAACCTTATAGCAGTACTTCCTGCGAGCTTAGTGCACGAGAAGAGTTCAATCGAGTCCATTTCCCCGGTCACTTTCGTCACCATGGAGCAATCAATGTTTTCATTTCCACCAGGGAATACGAAGATTTCCTCACACAAACAAATGACATCTTTGGTACTTTTCCACCATCCATAACCAATTAGTGACGTCGAAACTACCAAGTTCTATGGGCATTAAGTCGATATTGAATGGATGATTTAAGAAGTTTAATGTACAACCCCGATGATAGTGTTTAACCCAATTATTCTCCTGTCTGCTAGTTCAACATCATAATAATGATCTAAGGTAGTTGATGTGATATCAATTTGGGAGCTAAATGTTGTAGACACAAAACTCCTATCGGCACCAGTATCAAATAAGATAGAAGCATAGCGGTTATTTAGAAGGAACGTACCTGTGATGACATTGGAGTACGGGTTTGTCCCTACATGGCCTATCACATACACTTTTGCTAGAGCATTGCCATTCCCAACTGGGTTGCCTCGATTATTGTTCTTCAGTTTTGGACACTCCCTCTTGAAATGTCCCTGGGCTCCACACTCAAAGCAAGTAGCTTTCTGACCTGCTCTAGTGCCCCTTTGGTTGTTAGCAGTATTGAAATTTGAAGGACTCCTACAGTCACGGGCCAGATGGCCAACTCTGTTGCACTTGTGGCATTTGAGAGCACACTGTCCGTCATGGTGATAATTGCATTTAGAGCACAGAGGTTTAGATCCTCTGTAAGGTTTCTTCTTACCAGACCCAGCAGTCTAAGCCCCGCCAGTGTTCTGCATCTTGTTTTGTTGTTGTTGGTTCTGATTGTTCCTCGAGGTGTCCCCAAACTTCCTTTTATTCTCAGTCTGACGTTCAACATAAGTGCGGATCTTCTTATCCATCAGCTCAGTTGCAAACTCAACTGGATCTTGCATTATCTTTGGCTTAGACCCCATTACACTCCTATGTATCATGTCAGGAAGACCACCGACATACTTTTCAATCTTATCAGACTCTTCGAGAAACATCCTCCCGCACATCAAAGCTAACTCCTGAAAGCGTTGAGTATAACTTTCCAAGTCAGTACCTTTCACCTTCAACTCCCAGATCTCCATCTCTAATTTCTTGATCTCATTTCGAGGGCAGTACTTAGCAGTCATCATTTTCATAAGTATGTTCCAAGGCATGCTGTGAGCGCCATCTTCACCAACAGTCTTGACATGGGATTTCCACCATGTTAAGGCAACACCATGAAGGGTGCAAGTAGAAAACTTAACTTGGTTCTCGACTACACAGTTACTGATATTAAAGACAGTCTCCATTCTTTCAAACCATTGAGTTAGACCAACAACTCCTTCAGTACCTTTAAAGTTCATGGGTTGACATTTGAGAAAGTCAGTGTAAGTACACTCACGAGCAGTTCGTTTTGTCCTTCTACTACCCATTCCCGAATTATGGTTGTCATCGCCATTTTGGCTTCTGTCAGTGTCACGTGCTACCAATGCATCAGCAACACCTTGGTCGATCAATGCCTTAAGTTAGGCATTGGTGACAGGTGTGGTGGTGGTGGTTGTGGCTGGTGATGCCCTTGTGGTTCTTTTCGTTGGTGCCATTTTCTTCAAATCATAAGAAAATATAATACCCGTTAGATTTCATACAATCATAACCGTGACATGACATATACACAATAAATAAAGTGAGATCACATCACACAGTGAAATATGCAACTGAATTAAAATTAACAATGGTGTAGCTAAATCGACATTCATTCATAATAAATTCGATTATAGACATGACATAATACATCCATTCCATATAAGATCTGGAAAACAAACATGGACATTCGTTACAAAATGATCACCTACCATTAGGGATAACAAATAAAAATAAAACCTAGAGCCTTACTAGCTTGGATTTACCCTGTAATACTTAGTAGGGGCTTATCACAACATAGCTAAAGTCATAACCATATCTAAGAAAATTACCTAGCCACCTCTGGTACATTAGAATGGTTGGATCTCTATCATGGTCTTTTGCTGACTCAGTAGTTGCTCTGCCATCTGAGTCTGTAAATGTCCTCACAGCAGACTTCGTGCCTCTGCGAGCTGTGCCTTTCGTCTACAGCCCACAAATCTCCAATCTCAGTCTGTTGTGCTAAAACCATAGTCCGCAGTGCTCTAACCTCAGAATGTGTCGTATCACTGGCATCCATAGACTGTACCAAGTCTAGCCGTGCAAGCATGGGAGCGCCTATCTCTACGTAACAAGTTGAGTTGACCGCTCATCAATGATCTATCATCCTGTGCATCATCAAGCCTCCCATAAATCTCATATGTATCTTGCCTAACAGTAGTGACAAAATCTGTCATCCTTTGACCCAACTCTGCCACATCAGTCGCTGGTATCTCCTCTGCAATCTCATCTGGATCCTCCCAAACATCAGTAATCCCGTAACCTATCTCCCTATCTAGGTCCATTGTCTAAACCATGCATCCATATGCCACAAAAACCATAATTTACTCTAAAGCCTCCAGTCGGTCTAGTAGTAGGAGCCGATGAACACTCCCCGACCTCATATATGGGACCGGGAGAAATGCAAAACCTCTTCCAAGGCGGTAACGTAACCTCGAGAACATCTGCTCTACAGTTAGTAGAGGGAAAAAGCAAAGGTGGTGATGATGTTGGTAATGGTATAGGTAAAACTTGTGGTGTCCCTGATGGTGGTGTCTCTGATCGAGGTGCTAAGATGTAGGTGTACGGTGCAGCAGCTCTCATCATGACCATAGATGCTCTGGTATGTGAAAGTACAATAGGTGGTGGTAGTGGTAGTGCATGGGAAGTAGATTGTGACTCGGCTCTCAACCGGATCATAGCAGCTCTATAGCCCAAAGAGTGGGTAGGACTAGAAGGTAGTGGTGATGGTACAGGAAATGGTGGTGAGGGTATCCGAGGTAGTAGAGAAGATAATGAAGTGAGTGGTGATGATGGCGGAGTAGGTATGGCAAGTAGTCTGTCAACCTCTGCCTTAAACGAGAATGGTATAGGTGTCTGAGCTTGGATAGACATCCCGACAGTGGTACGATATACGGGTGGTGGGACGGAGTTGGCCGGATCTAGGTGCTCCTCCTCCTCCTCATCCTCGTCATCAGCATCATCTCCGGAGGACTCTTCCTCCTCATCATATCTGTCAGCGGGATAATCAGCTGGATCCTCCTCAGGATCCTCAACATCCTCCTTTGGATGCTCCTCGGGATCAGACTCAGTAATATAACCCGGTGAATCAGCAATGGGTAAGACAGCAGCAGGTAGTGGCTGCTTCTCAGCTGGAAGCACATCATCCTCAGGTGGCTTAAACTCTGGGTATAGAGGCTCAGGAACAAAATTTGGTGGAGGTGGCTCCTGCATAGCAGCCTTTACATATGGATAAGGGTCCTCTGGCATCATGGGCAGTCTATCATATCCTAATACAATGACTCCCGGAGATCCTAAATCTAATGATCCATCATCACCAGATATGGATGTGTACGTGACAGTGGAATGCTCCGAATCCGACATGACAAAATTTGAAAATCAAAAGTAGCTTATATAAATATTAATATAAGACTATTATTGTAATATACGTAATATATATTATAAACACGTATATCAATCATGAATGCATCTAGTCTAACCAACTATAGCAAAAACTAGTGAGTGTATGTCCCGTGAAAACCCCTTTGTATGAATGCAATGTTTGAAAAAGGTTATAGTCCAAGTAAAAACATTTGACCTGGTTCTCTATAACCTTGGCTCTGATTCCAATCTGTAACACCCCCAAATTGGGTCGCAACGGAATATGGGTCTGCATAGAATCATTAGCACTAATTTTTATTATATATATAGATATCATATATATATATATATATATATTTATATATATATTTATTGTATTTTTATATATATTTATATAAGATATGGACCTTAAAAAGAATCATAAAACTGATACATTGGATTTAAACAAATTGTTTGTTACAAAAGCCCATAGTTTCACTTGTTCATTGTTCAAAAGATAAAGATTCTAGCACATAACAAATATTTTCCCAAAATGTAATGTGACCAAATCTTTAATGCACATGACTTCCAAAATAACTACCACCAATGTATCCCTTGTCTTGTACCTCATTGATCTCCTGAGAAAAATGCTTTAAAACGTCAACAATAATGTTGGTGAATTCATAGGTTTGTAAAATGTATAATGTAGGACCACAAGATTTTCTAAGTGTATGATAATGAAACATATGCAAACATCACAAAAATGTAATTACGTTTCTCTAAGCTCATGACACTGAAGCTTGACATAAATGAATTGGAATATAAATTGCCAACATTACCCGTGATAATGTTCTAACCCGCATCATCCTAAATCCGACATGGTATACGTTCGTTTGTCCAGTGATAGCTAATCACCCGAACGAGGATGTCAATCCCAAATAGATCTATTCATAACATTCACGCTCACATAGTAATTGACAGTTCATGATTGTGGGCTTAGAGGGTTATCGCTACTTAGGCAAACACGTAATCATAATGTAAAAATGTCCACTTGTGTCCAATTGTAAAATCATGCATGTTTCTCACCCCAAAACTTGTAAATCATTATAAATGTAAAATGTGGGGCTATGAACTCACCTCGAGTAAATGAATCAACAAAATATATCAGATGCGTGAAAAACGTCACGTAAGTGTCCGAGTGCAACCTAATTAATTATAGGTCGTATGAGTACTAAGTACTTTGAATAACTAATACCGTATATAATTCTATATAGCTACATCACCATCTAATTGTAATTGAGAAATAATATTTATAAAGTTATAATGTTTATAAATATTACCTTAGTAAAAATGTCGTAACTTTCTCGTTTTAAGTCCGTTTTGTACGTTCTTTATGTCCACGCTTTCGTATAATTAAGATATATCAAAATATTACATTTTAATATTTTTAACCCTCTGGTGAACAGTGATTTTTACTGTTCAAGCACCATATAAAATTATTTTTATAAATTTAATTCTCGTAATTCTTGTAAAAGTCATATCTTATTCGTTTTAACTCGTTTTCGTAATTAAAAGTCATATCTAACTAAAATATTTTCCAAAAATTTTCTGAAATGAACAGTAACTTATTTTTATAAAAGTATTTATTATCGTAAACATGAAAAATCCATAACTCCTTCGTTATTGATCAAATAATTATGATTCTTAATGTTTTTGAATCCTAAAAATATGTACTTTCTGTGAAAAATAATCACATATTTTTATCAGATGTGGAAAATAATACGTTTTTATAAAAAAAAAAATTATAAAAGCATTTATTATCGTAAACTTGCAAATGGCGTATCTTTTTCGTAATAGCTCGGATTTTCGAGTTCTCTACGTACCTACGATCATCATGACATGCAGTATTTTAATAAAATATAAAATAAATACTTTATTTTTTGATTTAAAACAAAATGTTTAGACTTTTTATATAAAAAGTATGTAAACTCGTTTTTTATAAACTTTTGGCACAAATGTAATACTACATGTCCTCTACCATATCTTATACCATAACTCTTATATACTTTAGGTTCTTTAGTCTATTATTTGTCCAAGAATAACAAGTCCTCATATTTCTTTTACTTATAACTTAATAAGTAAACTTGTAAACAATTAATTTATATATACTTTTATAAATTAATCCACACTTGTATAATGTTTATACTTCCATTCCAACATGTTCATAACATCAATATAGCATATGAAAAAGTATATCAAACCATGATCAAAAGTAAAAATCCATTTTACATGTTAATATGTTTCCTAGATGGTGATTTACTATATAAACATTATATACACATAAAATCACAAATGTAAAGAATGTAGGGTTTTTAGATAACCTTAGGATGAAGTATGATGAAGAGAAACAAGATCTAAACCCTAGTTTAAAATCAAAACCCAAGCTTCCAAGACTAGAAAACCCTAATTTCCAAGAAAACCCTAATCTTGCACTTTTCTTAATTACCCCTTTTAAACACTAAACCAAGCCTTCAATACACCTTAGGATACCTTAGACATGATGTTAGATCAATTGAATACTTGGTAGGAAAAATTGTATGGATTATTTAGGGGTGTTTGTGTTTAGCCGTAGTTAGGGAGGAAGAACAAGAGAGAATGAGTGAAGTTTTCTAGTAAATGAGATGTATGAATGAATGAAAGTCTATTGCATCCTTTATATACTACAATGGACTGGTCAAGATCACTATTAGGGAGTTCAAGACAAGATGAATGAAACAAGGAAGAATTTTGGTCAAGTTAACTAGTCATGTACTTAAGTTATAAAGAGTTCTAGTTGTACAAGTCTTAGTTAGTAAATTGTGTGCTTTATGTCCCCTTGGGAGCTCCTTATGTCTGAATTTTTATGGGGAGGGAGGACTAAGATGTGTCTTGATATTTTGTGTTTATATTTTAGCAATACTTGTAGTTTTGAGATATATATGTTAAGTATAAAGTGTAAACTTGTAATGTGTATGTTTTGGTTTAATTCTTATACATAAAATTCAGCTACAATGAATATCATGGGTGAAGTTTTATAAAACTTTGAGTATTGGGTATAATAATGGGTATTTGTTGAAGCGTAGATAAGTTTTGGTGGTTCTGTGAATGCCTAAATGTATTTTATCACGAAACGTAAACACTTTACGTAACCAATAAAAATAAAATGTGCAAAGTTAATAATTATCCTCCAAATAATTATCTAACACTTGCTTGACGTAAACATTTAATTATTTGATGCCCGTTTACGTTGAATGATAATTTTTAGCTTACGCGATTCAACTTAACGATTAAACTTAAAAGCAAACGCGTACAAGACTAAAAATAAATAGTGAAATAAATGACGTCGTAAAATGACCTGAAAACACGAGGTGTTATAGTATAGCATAATGTCGGCTTTATAGTAAGATGAAGTAAGAGTTTTACTTAGTTATTATGATTATTAGCTTGGTTCCCCGTGATCAATACGTTTTATGGATACGCACATAAAATTTGTGTTCTTCAAGAATATCAGTAGAAAAGTGATTTTGACAAAAGTTTTTAAGGTGACTACTTCTTGGCATGACATGGTCCTTCCTGAATTATACATAGGTGGTCTGGCTAAGTATATTTGAGGGCTAACGATGCGATGTTCATTTTCGTCAAAATAGTACAAAATGGTAGTTTATATGATAAAAGCAACGTAGTTTATTATATTGCGAGTCAATAACGAGATAGTTCATAAAGTGATGATAAAATGATTGTAAGGTCGTTTATAAAATGTTAGCGAAATAGTTTGTCAATGATAGTAAAAACGGTTTATCATGTGATAGTGAAATGTTTCATAAAGTTATAATGTTTTAGTAAGTGGCTTGCATGAATAAATAAAGAGTTGAAATAAAATTGACAAAATTTTCACAACACTATAACTTGATAGATAATTGGGTTCATTGTTTTTCCACCAAAAGACTACATGGTTTCTTAATACTACAAATCTCCAATACTAGATAATACATAAATTGCGAAGCAGCATATCTATGAGCGCTGCCCGAACTGACTGGTCACGAACTTTTTGAGCTTCATGAAGTCCTATTGGTCCCGACGGTGGGACTCCTGACCCACAGCCAACTGACGCTCAATCTCAATTCGAGCCTTTCTCTCATGGTTACGAATAACCATCTCGATCGCCTCCATAGTCCTGATCCTAGCATGTAGTGAAGCATTCTCTAACTCAACAATGTCTACCCTAAATCTTAAAGCCGTCAGCTCCTCCTGTATGATCACTCCTAACAAATGATCTTGTATGCCCCGTATAGCCTCCTCGTGTTAGGCTAGTGTCCTCACAACGGCTGCTGCAGGAAAAGCAACTGAATACCAATCTGTAACACCCCCAAATTGGGTCGCAGCGAAATAAGAGTCCGTGAGCATTACTTCATGAGTACCGTTGCATAAGATATGAGAGAATGACCTCTAAATGTGTCGTTTAAAAAGTAATCTTGTAACGTTTGGACTCCAATGCACATCAGTTATGTCAAGCATCATTATTCACTTGAGAAAAACATGCTTAAAAGTGTCAAAATGAAGTTGGTGAGTTAATAGGTTTTTGTAAGTATAAATGTGTATCACAAAACTATATATATATATATATATATAACTTATTGTTACAACTCCCGCCCATACAAGACTTGCAACACATAAACTTAAATATATAGGTTTTCTTAAAATGCGTATAAACACAAACCACACAAATACGTTTGTTAAAATGTTGGAATCCGAGTTTTGTAAAGCATGAATGACCATTTCAATCCTTATAATAGTAATAAAAATGTAAGTGTAAAAGTTGGAATCAACGATGTGTATGACTAGTTAGACCAAAGCGTTTGTAAAGTATGCATAACCATTGTATCCAATATAATAGTCACCATGTGTGATTACGATTTCTCCCTTAAGTTCATGAAACTGCGGTATAAACTTATATGTATGCCACTTTATTTAAGGCACAGTAAGAGTTCATGAGTATGTAGTTGTTGGCCCTGTAGACACCAATTTAATCGTGCTCCGATATGGTATAACGTTCCTTAGTTCGGTACTACCACAACTAGTGAGAGCTAATCACCCGAAAGGGGATTGTCAATCCCAAATTGATCTATTTTATAACACTCGCGCTTACCCTCCGAGTAATTAACACTTCATGCAACTTAAGCTAATCCATAATCATTTGAATCAAAGTAAAGTTGTTGCGTCCATACGTGAAAACAAGTATTGTATCCCATTGCAAGGTATGATAATTAGTATGTAAACGAGTTTGTAATCAACCATGTAAATGAGTTTGTAAACGTTCATGTAACCAAGTTTGTAATCAATCTTGTAAATGAGTTTGTAAACGTTCATGTAAACGAGTATGTAAATGAGTTACGAAATCAAGTTTGTAAACAAGTATGTAGAAGAATATGTAAAAGAGATTGTAAATGAATATGTAAACAAGTTGTAACGAGCATGTATTCTCCCCCGAGATTTGTAAAGTAAATGTAAAACAAGTGAAAGAGGGGCTATAAACTCACCTCTAGTGAAAGTAGTGATTATCGCAAATTCAACAAGTAATCGTCACAAACGATCCGGAATGCAACCTAATTAATTATAGGTCGTATAAGTACGATGTATTTAATATAAATACAACATCGTAAGTTATAGAGTTACATCACCACCTATTAGTTTTTGTTTAATTTAAATAGTCGAAATAATATTTAAATTGTACTTGTTAAATAAATGTCTACGTATATGTGTCCGTAAAAATATTACCTTAGTCCAATAATTGATTATTTGTTAATGATACTTGATTTAGTATTTTTATTGTTTATATAATGATAATGATATTATATAAATGGTTTGATTGTTTTATAAAATGATATTTATAAGGTTAAAAACGTATATAAATATTATATAAATGTTACTACAATATTTCTTAAGGTCTTTATAGCCCAAACGGACCCAAAAACACTCGTAAACCACTTTTTATATTTCTATCAGATTGTTATATTTTTATAAAAATTCAAAAAATTATTTATAAAAATAAATTAGTTTTTGTAATTTCTATTTATCCTAAACCTTTAAAGAAACTCATAACTTGCTCATTTTAACTCTGTTTCGCTTGTTCTTTATATGTATGAAATCGGGACGAGATAAACTATTCAAATACAATACTCACTGTTTTTATAAAAACCTGTGTCAAAACAGTAAATTCAAAATGTTTTTATAAAACTATTTTTATAACTTTAAATCTTTCAAAACTCATAACTCCTTCGTTTTAATTCTGTTTTTAGAGTTCTTTATATGCACGGTTTTCTATTGAAATGATCTATCATAATAAAATATTTATCAAATTTTATCAAATTTGAAATAGTGTCAGTTTTTATTTAACTACTTTTATAAAGCACTTTTAAATATGCATGAATTCCTCATAAATAGTACTTTTTAAATCAGTAGGTTGTGTATTTTATAAACATTCAAATTTAAACAGAATGTTTAAAAGAGTTTGTATATATGTAATATTTTTAAACTAGCTTTTTATAAATTTAATACTTGACTAAATTTTTACAAGTCCTCTACATTAATTAATACCACAAGTCTTACATATTTGGACATTCTTGTCCAAGCATAATGTCCTCATATTTATTTGTGTACAAACTTTAATAATAAACTTTCAATAATTAATTTATAAACTACATCTATAAATTAACCAATACTTATATAAAGTATGTCCTAGTGTTCCATCATATTTTTAACATCATTCCCACATGTGAATATATATATTCGAATCATGTACAAGCCCATTTTATTTTATAAATTCATAAATCAAAACCTAGATGGTGATTAACAATATAAACAATATATATGCATGAAATTAAATGAATAGAAAGATTAGGGTTTATGTTTAGACCTCAATGAAGATGTATGAAAATGATACACAAATCAAACCCAAGTATTTAACCTTAAATATTTCCAAGAAAACCCTAACTTCTTATGAAAACCCTAATATTCTTGTGTTAGAAATACAAAAGTATCGGTTACTTCCATTGATATCATTAGATAGCTCATTAAGTAATATTTGGAAACTTAGTAGGCTAGTTAGTCCAAGGCCCATGGAAATCCCATGAAAGCCAAGACCTAACCGGCCTAGATAAGCATATATATACCCTTTCCATGCTATGGAAAGGGTGTTGGTTGTTCATTTTTACATATAGTAACATTGCATTCTTCTTTCTTACTTTCTCTCTCTAAGTGTTCATCCAACCACCTCTCTTTCTCTCTCTAAAACTCTTCATTGAATCCATAACTTGTGTGCATTAAGATATTCTACAATTGGTATCAAGAGCCATAGGGTGTTTGTGAAGGTTTTGTGTGTGTTTGTTACTTATATTTAGGCGTGTATGTGATTCGAACCTTACACAAAAGATCTTCATCTTTTGTGGGTTTAAAACCATAAAGCTTGCTACTTCATTGTTTAGTTACCTTAGTATAGGCTAGGAGTACAAATCTTTCTTTGGAAAAACATCAAAATTTTGATCTTTTTAAGAATTTCTTTCGAAAATAAGGTTTTTGTACTAGAATCTTGATTTTAATTTTTTTCATGTTAAAAACGTTAAAATTTGTGTTTTTATTGTTCTTCTAGTCTTAGATAGGTAAGAAGTACAAGAAAAATCGGGTAAAAACGTCAAAAAGTGAGTCTTTTTAAGATTTTTGTGTTTTGAGATTTGAAGGTTTGTAGGCGAGTTATACGTGATTTCACAGGCGAATTATACGTATTAATTTAAGCGAGTTATACGTTATTTCAACAGGAGAATTATACGTATTAACTCAGGCGATTTATACGTATATTTGTAGGCTAGTTATACAGTTTTTGTTGTGCGATTTACCCGTTGCTCTTTGGGAGAATTATACGTATTTATTTAAGGCGACTTATACACCTCTCTTTAAGCGAGTTATACGTATTCCTAAGGCGATTTATACTTCATTTTTCTAGGCGAATTATACATCTTCTCTTAAGAGATTTATACATTTTGCTTGGGAGACTTATACGCTTTACTTGGGAGAACTATACACTTTCAGTAGGTGAATTATACGGTTGTTCTTTGATTTGTGAAATCCCATGAAAATTTGATTTCCTGGTTTTATCAAGAATTTTAAAATCCTGTGTATTCCAAAGACTCAATCACTTTAATCAAATCTCACTTTAACACAACAACCTCCAATCATTGTTCGATCATCTTTCATCTTAATCACATATTAAATCAAAATGGATTCAATCATTCCAATTGGTCAAAAGAATACTCTTGCTAGGTACATGATACTCTCTAGTGCTGATAATCGTCCCTAATATTGGACAAAGACCTGTATGACTCTTGTAAAAGTAGAATGGAGCTATACATGCAAAATAGAGATAACGGAAGATTGATACTTGAATCAGTCGAACACGGTCCACTCATTTGGCCTACTATTGAAGAAAATAGGGTGACCAGGATAAAGAAATATGATGAATTGTCTGCTACTGAAAAAATCCAAGCTGATTGTGATCTCAAGGCAACAAATATCATTCTTCAAGGTCTACCATATGATATCTATTCACTTGTTAATCATCACAGAGTTGCTAAGGATCTATGGGAAAAAGTTCAACTTCTAATGCAAGGTACCTCTTTGACTAAGCAAGGAAAGAGAGTGTAAACTGTATGATGCATTTGATAAGTTTACCGCTACATTCAAGGCGGGGAATCACTTCATCTATATTCCCTTGAGTAATTCACTCCAGCTTGATTCAATGACAGGAACATTTAACAAAATGAAAATGGAGAAATTTTAATAATACAATTTTAAACAGTCGTCCACCTGAATGGAGAAAGATCGTTGACTGATGTCAAGCTTTAAACGATTATCATACTATCAACGTTGATCAGCTTCATGCATATCTTGAACAATACAAGCTCCATGCCAATGAAGTCCATCTCATGCGTGAACGCAGTCAAGATCCACTTGCATTAGTTGCAAATCAACAAATGACACCATATCACTTCAATAATTATCAGTCTTCAACAATAATTCCTAGTTTCAACAACAACAACAGTTTTCACCATCTCAGTCTCCTCAATATGGATCAAATCATCCCACACAACATTACTCAACTACTTATCCATCCACACCACATGCAATCACTTACCCATCAGCACCGTATCCAAATGCTTACTCATCAACTGTTCATCAAGAGGCTTGTCCACAACCACAATCTGTTCCTCAAATTGAATATACTGTCTCCACAGTTAATCAACAAACACACCTTGCTGAATTTCCTCAAATAGACTCCGGTCTAGCAGTTCCTGTGTTTAAGCAAGGAGATGACCCTATTGATGCCATTAACAAAATGATGTCATTTCTGTCTACTGTCGTCACATCTCGTTTCCCATCTACCAACAATCAGCTAAGAAACTCATCCAACCCAAGACAACAAGCAACTATTCATGATGGAAGAGTGACTGTTCAACCACTTTAGGGGAGACAAAATTCTTATGCTGCTGGAACTTCAGGAACAAGAGCTAATACTTCAGGCACAGGAGGGAATTATTTAGGTCAACAAAGGGTTGTGAAGTGTTTTAACTGCCAAGGGGAAGGTCATATGGCAAGACAGTGTCCAAAGTCAAAGAGGAAAAGGGATGCTTCATGGTACAGGGAAAATGTTCTATTGGTTGAAGCTCAAAGAAATGGTAAAGTTCTAAATGAGGAAGAATTAGAATTCTTGGCAGATCCTAGTATTGCAGAAGGTCCAGTTACATAGTCGGTCATCACATAAAATGCAGATTATCAAGCAGATGATTTGGATGCGTATGATTCTTATTGTGACGAGATCTCTATAGCTAAAGTAGTTCTTATGGCCAATTTGTCTAGTTACGGTTCAGATGTTCTCTATGAGGTGCCATACTTTGACAACACTAATAATGATATGCTAAATCAGAGTGTACAAGAGATGCCGTATTCTAAACCTTCTTATTTTGTAGAACATCCAGAGAATGAGATACATAGTGATAGTAATATCATTTCGTACTCTCAGTATCTGATTGAATTACAAAATGCAGCTGTTCAGGATACAAATTCTTCTGCACAACAAGATGCTTTGATATTATCTGTGTTTGAACAACTATCAAATCAAGTAACTAATTGTAACAAGGTCAATAATGACAATCAAATTTCCAACGAATCCTTATCTGCTGATCTTGAAAGATATAAAGAACATGTAAAATTGCTAGAAGAAAGACAAAATATGGATTTATGTACTAGAGAAAAACTGATAATTAATGATATAATTCAGGATAAAGATGTACCGTTTGCGGATTTTGAAAAGGAAATTAACTCTCTTAATCAAACTCTTTCTGAACAATTAAAAGAAGAAGAATCGTTAACAAAAACATTTAATGTTTTCAAAATGAATCAAAGGAAAAAGAAGCTAGGAATATTGATAAAGAGATTACTTTGGAAAAGGAAGTTAAAGAACTGGACAATATTGTTTGTAAAATGGGTCAATACGCGCAAACTGTGCATATGATCACGAAACCACAAGTTATGCTCACGAAACCACAAGTTTTCTATGACAACAACCTGAAACAAGCTATTGGTTTTCAAAATCCTTTTTATCTTAAAAAGCTCAGCAGATTAGGCCAATGCTAAAATGAACGGAACTGGTTCTTGCTAAGGAAAACCAATGTGATTTTCAATTTCTGATTCTGAGGAGACTTGATGCTTAAGGAAGAGAGACCGATCTAAAATGTTTTAAAACAAAGTAATCCAATTATTTCGAAAAGAAGTCAATACTAAACCAATTTATTAGGCTAAGTTAAATCGATTATCTAAAGATTTTGGTAAACGTTTTATCCCACAACGAGAACTATCTGATGAACAAGCTTTATACCCTATTATTGACCAATCTGCTTCTTCGCCTGTCAAAATTGAGGCTCCTCGGGAACTTCCTAAGGTAAGCCTGGTTAATACAAGCCTATAAAGCTTATAATAAATACCATCTTGCCAATTGACAAAGTTGGTTAAAATCATATCATGCCCAATGCTTTAACAGAAGGGGAATGGGGGTTTGAACACACCAAAGCTTTTTTCAAAATGAAATTATACCATTTTTAAAGACTTTAAAAGACATATTTAATGTTTTTGATAAAGATCTTTTAAACGAGGTAACGAAAGTTCAAACAGTTTTTAACCAGATGGAAGCTGCTGTTCAACAGTATCATGTAGACAAACAATGTTTTGAAATTCAAAAGAAACAATTTTTGATTGAAAATGATTGACTCTTGGATCAAATAATTTCACAAGATATTGTAAATATTATTGTAAATTTTTCTGTGGATGTGAATACTTCTGTGAAAGTAAATTCTTCTGTTATCATGAATGATTCTGTGAATTATGTGGAAATGTGCAACAAGTGTCTGGAACTTGAAGTTGAGCTTATCAAACAACACAACATGGTTGAAAAAGATGAATATAATAGACTATCAAAAATATTTTCTCAACTTGAACAACACTGCATTTCTCTTGAAATTGCAATGCAACTCAATAAAGAAATTTTTCAAAAGACTAACACATCTGTAAACAAACTGAACCTTCATTTGATCAATTGTTTGAATTAAACAATTTGAAAGTTAAGCTTCAAGCAAAAGACACGACAATCAAAAAGTTGAAAGCACACATTAAGCGTATCAATGAAACTTCCACCAGTGAAAGTGTGAAAAAGGACTTCGATGAAATTGGGGGGGGGGAAAGACTATAAATATATGAACTGGAAATAGGGTGACAAGACTATTGCTGAAAATGATTATTTGAAACAGACGTATAAACAACTTTATGATTCAATTAAACCATCACGTGTTCGTGCTAAAGAACAAACTTAATCTTTGGTTAATCGGATGTGTTTGTTTCATTAAGATGTTTGGGTCTGAATTTGACTACCACATCTTACTGGTAAGAGGTGGTTATAAAGTCTGAATCTGAATAAAATAATGTTGTTTGTTTTTTTATAATTGTCTGAATGATTTTAATTGTTTAATTTTCAAATTATATATTAAACTATAGCAATCCGATAAACAAGTAAGTTAAATGTGATAAACAAGTTTGCCTGCCCGCGCTACGCTGCGGGCGTTTGGCGGGCGGTGGTCGGGGTTGCTAAGCATGAAGGAGAAATTATGGCCGCATTTGCAATCGTTTTGAAACAAAAGTCGTACACGAAAGGTTCGAACAAGTTGCCACTGTTAAAGTTACATATACAGTACATATGGAAGAAACATCAAAAGCATTTTTTTGGCTCCTGGAAGTTTTCATCTGCAGCTGCTTGTATTTCCTCTTTTCTTCCTAGAATTTTTACCTGCAGGTGGTTTCATCTGGTACAAAATGCTTCTTCTATTTCCTATTTTCTTCCTGGAATTTTTTACCTGCAGTTGGTTTCATCTGGTACAAAATGTGTCTTCAGTTGCATCTGTTTCCATTTGGTACAAAAGGTGGCTTAACTTGCGACTGATTCGATCTGGTACAAAAGATGGTTCTGCTAGGAGTCTACATTTGCGGCTGGTACAAAATGGCTGTCATGAAAGATATAAAAATATAGGCGTGTTAGATTGTTTTTATCAGTGAAGTTGTCTAAAATGTGTATAAGAGGTTTCTGTGGTGTAACAAAGATATTAAAAATATGTGTTATATTGTTTTTATGTATCAAGTATGAAAGCAGATTATTATTTTTGTTTGTTAATTGTTAAAAACTGTTTATAAGAGTTGCCTGGTAAGATTTGTAGCTATTGAAAACAACACTCTTGGATTCTTTTATGTCAGCTATGTGATTTTTTTGTTGCTTTTGCTTTTAGTATGGTGGATTTGGTAATGGCATAGAGATTCTATATGCAGATGTCAAGATAAGCTAGTAAATGATTGATAAGAGTGTGTAGTGGAGTTTGCTGTAGCATAAGAAGTGGCAGCATGTGATATTTTTTTGTGTGTTTTTGCTTTTGGTATCGATGTGTTTCTAGTGGAGTCTGATCTGATTTGGTTGCACTTGCTGTGTTGTTTGTTTCTTTTCACATTTAGCGTTTAATAATATAAGCAGTGGTGGTATTATTTTATTTCCATCTACTGTTATGTTGTTTAATAACATAAGCAGTGTCGTTTAACAGCATAATTATGTTGACACGTGGTAGTATCTTAGTGATACGTGTTCTTGTTTTGTTTTTATGGAAAGTTATGATTTTGAGTTTTGCTTTAGGTTTTGTTTATTTAAGGGATGCATATTGCATAAGTTGTGTATTAGTGCTTAAAATAAGAGGGAGACAATGACATGGTTACCAAAGTGCAAGGAGTTAGAGAGAGCTGTTGGTGGGCGCAATTGGTTGGACATGATGATTGTCTATTTTGATGAATACGCGTATGAACAGCGAGAATTTACTCGTCGACTAAATGGGTTGATTGGTGAGATGAATGAAGCATGTGCAGATAGGATGGCTTTTGTTCAAGAACTTTGGAGTGTGGCGGGTGAGTCTGTGCATGCGAAGACTGTTGTGTTTTTGGAACATATGATGAACAAATAGGGTAGTAGAGAGTGCCAGTTGGCTGATTTAGTAACCGAAGGTAGAGAAATGGTTCGTGAAATTGAGCTCTTTGTGGGGAAGTTTATGTGTGATGCTAGGAGCTGAGACGTGAGCCGTGACATGTGTTCTTAGAAGTGTTCATGCCGTTTGTTGTGTGCAGCTTTAATCTGATGCGTGCATTGTGTAGTTTGTGTATTGTTTGTTGAATAAGTGCAATATCATAGTTTGTAATCCATGTGTGTATTATGTTAAGTTGAGTAATAAAAGATTAAGATTATGTTTCAGTTTGATGATGCATCCCCTTTTTTTATTTGTTTGTTGATTTTATATGTTTTATACAACAAACTTTAAAGTAGGTGGGGATAAATGTGCAATAGTGAAAGCCTGTGGATATTTTGTTGGGATGTGTATTTTAGAGGGAGATTGTGGATAAAGAGGGGTGAGTTGTGGCCTATTTAAGAGAGGGTGGGGAGCTTTCTTTTGCACTTCAAGTTTAAATAACATATCCAATGGCAGCTTTACCAATATATAATGAGCTTCGTCGTAGTGTTAATTCGGCGGATTAGGAGCCCCAGTTTATCTACTACTGCGAGAGATCCAAGCTTGATGATATCAGGTTGGCATGGCAGATTAACGCACTGTGTGATACTTTGACAACTGTTATTGACGGAAGATGGGCTTTTATTGAGGAATTGGAGATGTTGGCCTATAAGTTTGTGCCAGGAAAGATGACGGAGTTTATGAAAGAGATTCAGGACAAAGATATTTCGAATCTGATGAAGTTATAGATACTTGGAAGGAAGTTTGAACTCTGGGCCCGTGAAAAGGATCTCTTCATTAAGAAACTTAAGGGCAACATGGATTATTGAAGTCGTTGTTATAAGTATAACTCAGCAAGTATGTTAAATACTGCTTTAATAAGAACGTGTTATATATGCACGTGTAGGTAAACTTTATGTTTAATTATGTAAGATTATGTGTGTATTTTGTTGTTTGTTATGTTGCCGTTGTAATGTTTGCTTTATTTGTATGATCTTTTGTTTAATAAAAGTGTGTTTTTTATTTTTGTTTGTCATTTGCTATGGGAGTTTGTAAAGTTAATATGAAATTTTATTTAGGAGTATTGTTAGTCTGTTATGAGGAGATAGTGAAGTAAGGACATTAAATTTCCATGTGATTGAGTGACTAAGAATCTTATATTGAATTTACCTTTGTGTTTGCAGAGATGGTTAGGTAGCTTTCAATCTTCCTTATGTTTCTTTGAGTCTGTAGCTTGTTGGTCAAAAAGGGCTCTCTTTGCTGATGTTCCTCGTTGTTTGTCAGATTCTTCGTTGTTTTTTGCAGAACCTGTGGTTGTACTCTGGCTTGGTGGTGGTGTCACCTGTGTTTAAGAAAAGGGGATAGTTGTTAGATAAAGGTTTGTTTCTATATTTTTTGGAATGAAGAAATCATTAAGAATATGTATTGTGTTTACCTCCTTCGCCTGCAATGTATTTTTCTTTGTCTTTATGTGTGTTTTCTTCTTCTTTCGTTGGTTGATTAGTTGCAGCAGACGCCGATGAAGATGTTCCTGATGTTTGACATGGTTAGACTGGGGTTTGTTAACTGGCTAATTATATAATTGAGAGTAAAAAAAGGAATTGTCACCTTTGTTAATTTCCTGTGTGCCGCTGCTTGTGCTGTGGTTTTGTTTTTCGACGTCATAAACAGCATCTAGAGACAAATCTGTTAAATTTCCCAAGGTATTGAAGTGAAATTAGAAGACACCATGTTTTCCTTGTGCTGCTAGAATCTCTGGTGGTATCTTCGTCGGATCAGCTGGCTTGTATTTTTCTACCAGCTCTGTACATGAGTAGTTTGTCACTTTGTTCGCGGCTTGAGTGAAAAAAGTTATAGGGGCAGTTGCAGTGTTGTCTGTGATATACCCTTTAAATTTATACATGTATGTTTAGTGGGCACGTGTTATATTCTTTTTTTGTAGATGAGCTTCATGTGGAACATTGTTGATCAAATGTACCTAAAGAAGGGTCCTGGTTGTGGGCCGTGATCCAAGCAACTGTAATTATCTCCGTGAACTATTGTTGCTTTGCCACATTGGTGGCAAGAGATGTAGTACCAATCTTTGTTCATGTTAATGCCAATAATAGTTGCTTCAGCCGTAAATCTTACGCCATGCAGTTGTTTGTTTAAATTAGTTGGAGCTTGCCGGTTTATTTAAGGAAAGGAATATATATGTAAGAATTCACCTTATAGCTTTGCGGGTTCTGATCCATTATCGTCTTTAATGGAAACCTGTTTCTTGTCTTGTATTGTTGTACGTCTTTATGTGGGTACTTGTATATTGTGAGTGGGGGAGTGTCTTCGTATCTGGATTTGAAGTTGCACAACAGTTGAGATTAGAAAGATGAAATGAAGATATGGATTAGTATAATAGTGAAAGTTCAAGTTGTTTACAGATCACGTGATTCTTCAGCTTCGGGGATCTTTGGTTTAAATAATAGTATGTTGTTGAGCTTGCAGACAGCTGGTAATCTGTAGTCATAGTATTAGTGGTGTGTTCATTGCGTTAGTTGTAGGGATAATATTTTTTTATTTTTTAAAGTAGTTAGTTATTACCTGTGTATTTCGAAACCCGACATGAGCTAATTGCGATGATCACTAGTTGCTTCATGCTGGCAAGATCCGCTTCGCCAAAGTGCTCGGCCATTTCATCCCAGAGTGTGCACTCCACAATGTTTCCACTGGCAAAATTTTAAATTTGTTTACAAAAGGTTGTTTTATTTTTTTTGTAAATGTATTTGGGTAACTTACTTGAGGTTTTCAATTTTGATTTTTCTCCTGACGCCTTGTCTTCTATTTGGGTCTCCAAAATCGCTGATATTGCCAGTTGATCTAAGGCATCCAATGTAGTATGAAAAGAAAGTAGGCATACTGTTATGGTTTGTTATTTGGTAAATCGAAAAAAAATACACTTTCTTTAGTCCGTTAATACTTTTTATAACTTCATAACTGGATTTTTTGTTAACAAAGATTTAGTTAAAGCTGTATTTCTAGAACATTGTTTTGCATTAGTGGTGCAGTTGGTATGTAAGAGTGTATTGCCACTTATAGTTATCAGACGTCAGTGCATGTAGCTTTTAAGTAGAAAGAATCATTTCACTGTCTATATAAGTGAGTGTCTTGTTAAGTTTGTCTGGCATCTTTGGTGTGCAACTTTCTTTTTTTCTTTTTAGAAAATGGCCAACACATGTACGCTGTTGCTTCAAGATCTTGCTCGTGCTGCTGATTCTGATGATATTAGGGATCAACTATTAGTGTTATTTACCAGGGAGGTTGCCGAGGATACAGAGAAAATGGAAAACTATCGTCAACTATCTGGTCAGCTAAGAAATGGTGTAAGGATGAGGGACATATACATCAGGGAGCTTCGGACATCTGATATGTCTGATGAGGTCATTGAGAGTATTGAAATTCTGAAGCGGGTGCAGCTTGATGATATGGAAAAGGCATCTCGTTTGTTGTTGATGTCTAGAGATATTCAGAGTAAAGTGTTTGAGAAAAACACTTTCATTGCAAGGCTAAGAGATTAGAGGTTTGATTAGTGTATGGCTTGTGGTTTGTTTGTACTAATTCTGTTGTTATGTGTGTGTGTGTCTCTACGTTTAGTGCTTGTCAAATAAATGTATAAGTGCGTGTGACTGTGGTTTTATGTTGTGCTTAATGATGGTCGGTGTGATAAGTGTTTTCAATGCTGTTTAGTTTGTTGTATGATATAATAAGATGCTATGTAAGCGATGTTTGTGTATATTATTGTTTTGATATGGTGTGTTGTGTTTAATAATGTAATTTATGTTATCATTTTTTTTTAATTAAGAGTTAACAGTAGTAGTAAAAAAATACTGTGTAAAAGGTTGAAGTGGAACGATACATGTTAAAGCTGGATACTGTATTTTTCCGGTACTGTCAGGCCTTGGTAGATTTGGTTCCAGTTGGTTGTAGGAAGTGAAATAGTGATGTGGAAATGTTGTTGTTGGTATGCTGTAAAAATTCATGTATCTACCAAACCGCAGGCTTGTTCCATTTTCTAGAGTTTGCTGATACAGACTGGTGGCTTCACAACTGAAGTTTGAAATCCGATAAGCCATGCCCATTTGTAATTTCGCATCGAAATAATCAGTGTCTTTTAAAGCCATGTTAGCTTGGATAGCATTACCATGTGGTTATATATATAAAATGTTATATATAGGTTACTAAGTTAGTCATTATTTGCAAATGAAATAGACAATGATTTACCTCTTGATCAAGTAAAATACAACAGTAGGCATATGGAGTCATCTCTGGTGGGGATTTTGCAACCCATTTTCTATAAACCTTCGCTTCTAACGTTTTCCTTGTTGAGTTTGGATTGAGCTGAGCGGTCGTTGAAAGCTCCATTTTAATAGTTAACCTAAAGAAAAGCATTGATACATCATAATAAACCATAAACTTGAACTGTATTAAAAATAGTGGCATAAACAAAAAAACTTATCAACAAAAAATGAATATTTAAACATGACATGTAGCATGATCAAGAAAAAACTTTACTAACTTTTTTTAAACCTAGACCTATCTAACAGAAACAAAATACATATTTATAAAAATTTATTGAGCCGACGGGGTGCCGTGTATTTTTTCCAAAAAGTCTTTGTATACTATATTTTTGGTAGCATTTAAAGGTTGGTTTTCTTCGGGTTTAATAAGAATTTTTAAACCATGAGGAGTTGTGGCTCTTGATAATGCAACTTATAGCTGGCCATGACTAAAGATTGGATGTGGAAGATAGACACCGATTTTGTTCAGTGATTGTCCTTGGCTTTTGTTGATTGTCATAGCGTAGCAGAGTTTTATGGGGAATTGTTTTTGTTTCAAGACAAAAGGGAGATTGGGATCGTTGTGAATGAGTGGAATTCAGTGGATAAACACTTTCTCTCCTACTCTTGTTCCCGTGATAATCTGCACTTCTATAAGTTTTGTCATGAACTGTCTAACTATCATCCTTGTGCCATTACATAATCCACCGGCTATGATTACATTCTTAGAAGCGTGACTGGTGCACAGACTTTGAGCTCAAGTTGATGTGGAGGAAAACCTGGTAACTTAAAAGTGTTTAAATGTTCTATCAGATAAAGCATTTATGTTTCAGCTTTCAGCTGCATCTTTTCTTAGTGGTGTTGCTCATCTTGGCTTATGTAAATTTGCTTTCGCCAGCGACACATTATGGCCTGAACATTTTGAGTTGATGATGTCCGCGGTTTCATTTTTACGACATACAATTGCTTTTTGTTAGAGAGTTGTTGCTGAGGGTGTGTGAAGAGTGCTTTGATCATAGATGAAGTCAATCAGCTTTGACAGACCTTCTTTATCAGGGGGCAAACAATATGCAGGAGGAATGTAAACCCAAGATGTATTTTCAGGATCCTCGTCTGCTGGTTCACCAATTTTCCCATCACCGACATCAAGTAACCAAGACGCAAAGGAGTTTACCAGACTACGTTCTTCTAAACTGATGTCTGGTCTTGCAAGCCTCATGTTGTGCTTTAACGTGAAGACTTTAAAAGATGACCATAATGCAAATTCAGAAATGCAAGATGATATCACCTCTATCTTTGATGCACCTTTTTTAACCGGGAGTGTTTGGCGGAAGTCACCTCCTAAGAGAATTGACTTTCCGCCAAATAAAGAAGATGGTTTATCAATGATATCTCTGAGGCTTATATCTAATGCTTCAAAACAGCGACGATCGTTCATAGGGGCTTCGTCCGAGATTATAAGATCGGTGTCCGCTAATAACTTTCCTAGCTGAGTGTTCTTTGTAATTCTACAAAGAGATTCCTCCATTAATTCAAGAGGGAGTTTGAATCTGGAATGTATGGTACGACCCGATGGTAGAAGTAAAGAAACTATACCTGAGGATGTTGTTGATCCCTTTTGAACAGATCTTACTTAGCTTGTTAAAGCTTAGTTGTGTTGGATAGATCCAAAAAACAAATATAGTAGATTACTTTAGATTGTAAATACTACAAACTATGCGGATTACTTAGCTTGTAATACTAAGAGAACATGTAACAGTAAAAACAAGATCTTGCTAAACTTTAATTTATTAGACACAATCCAAGTTATCGCGTAAACTTGAAACTATGAATAGAAATATATTTGCTATGAAAATCTATATTAACTTAATATCTAGAACAAATGTCGTTTGGGTTCCTTATATACACCAAAGAAAATGAAACCTAATGGAGGTTACAAAATCGCGTTACATTGATCATGCATATATTCCTACCCCATATATCTCATGCATATCCACATAAAGCTAGTACTAACGTATTTAATAACGAGTACTATTTAAACTGACAGTACTAACATTTTGTATGACAACTACGGTACTATCTTATAACCTAGTAATTTTACCTCCTTTAGGAGTTCCTCTAAATGCACCAAATCCACCATCAATTTCTTAATAATCTGTAAGAAAGGACTTGTTTCCAGTCATATGCCTAGAGCATCCACTGTCAAAAATCCCTTGATCCTATAAAGTATATTGTGGATTACCCTGCACTCAAAATGAGAGAATTAGTTTCTCTTGGGGACCCAAGCCATTACTGACTTGAGTCTGCCTTGTAGATCAACATAGTCAAATCTTTTAAGCATGTATGATCCACTGTCTTTGGAGGTATGGTCAATAACATTTCCTGTTGGTCTCTAAATCCAGCATGCTGAGGACTTAACATCATTTTTCCTATTTCCTACAGCAGCACTAACTACTGCTTTTGGCCCAGCAGTAGTTACATTGTTAACCCTAGCAGTATTAACTTTTTCATTAAACTTATTGGTTTTAGCTGCTGATTTTTGGTTAAAAGCCCTTTTTACTGGTGAATGTGCTTTAAAATAAGAATATGTTATGGGTAATGCATCATTCACTTTTGGTTTAGGGGCAACAGTATTAACAGGCCTGGCAGTACTAATTGATGCTGCTGCTCTTGGAGAGCTTTGCTTAGCAGTATTAACTGGTACTTGTCCTGACTTTGTTACAACTGCTGTTGGAATAAAATTCCTTTTAGGATGTGGGTGAGTAAATTTATTTTGGTGGTTCACCCTCTGAGCATTGTTCCATACTGGTCTAATTTCCCTTTGACCAGTAACCCTTCCCTTATTATTCAACACTGGTTTTTCTACCATTTTCTTGTCATGAAAATCACAGTCTTTGATTAAATGATTAAAACTCCCACAAACAAAACAAGCTTTCTTTATAGACTCAAAACCATTTCCTAGTTTCTGAGTCATCAACCCATTCCAGTTTCTTCTATTATCCCTACTACTTTAACTTTTCCTAGGATACTCTACTTGCCTATGTGTGTTTTCCTTATTAACAGATTTCATATTCTCATCAGATTTGACAAAATTGATTTTAGTAAACTCTGGTTTTGTCTGATCAGATTTAGGTCTAAACACACTATCATCATCACTATCAATGTCCTAATCTTCAATGATAGGAGCACTAAGCCTAACAGTTTTAGGCTTTTCTACAATATCCTTACTAGTCTTAGATATACTAGTTTCAGTTTCACTCACTTTAGTCTTATAGACAGAATCATCTAACCCAGCAAAGGATAAGTCAGGTCTTGAGGGCATGTAGTTCCCAGTGTAGGGAGGGGGAACTGCATGAAACCCTTTACCTGTTTTGAATCTATTATTTAATAGACTATCATCCATATCACTTTCTCTACTGATAAACACACTATAAACCACTTCATTCTTATTTATTTGACTATCATAACCAAGACCAGCTTTGTCTTTAGCACTTATTTGACTATTTATCAGTTTAGTTAGATTCTTTGATGATTCTTCAAATTTTTATAGTTTAAGTTTCAAATCATCTTTCTCTTTTAAAGCTTCTTCTAATTAATTTTTAAGGTCTTTGATAGAAATATCTTTCACTTGGACATCATACTTTAAAAATGCAATATCTTCTTCATAAACATCTTCATTCTTTTCATGTACAACTATCCTAGCTTCTAATGATTCTAATCGTATTTGATAACCTATAATTTCTAGATTAGATTTATTAAGAGCTTCACGCTGTTGATCATACTGGTTTTGAAGAGTTTCATATGATTTTAAGCAATCTTTAAAGCAAGTATGTACCTCAGAGTCTGAACTTGATGAACCTTGGGATTTATAAGCCATTAGAGCAAAGTTTGTGATGCCTTCTTCACCCTGAAAACTCCAATCATAACCACCTATCCCATCTTGAACAACCAAGGCATTTGTAGTAGATGTATCTACTGGTGCATTCCTTCTTGGACCATCTCTATTTCTATTCCCCTGATTCCTTGATGCCATGCATTCTCTAGCAAAGTGACCTCTCCTATGGTAGTTGTAACATTCAACCTTTGTCTTATCAAAGCCAACAGTTTCTTTGCCATTGAAATTCAGATTCCTTCCTGTCTTCTTTAAGAATCTTTTCACCCTCGTGGTAAGCATGGCCACCTGCCATTTGAGATCCATCTCTTCAAGATCATCAGTATCAATCTACTCCAGATCTTCATTGTCCAATTGTGGATTTTATTGATTAGCAAAGTAGGAAAACATGACATCATCAACATAAGTTGAGGAAGAAGCTTGTCCCTATGAACTAGCAGTAGAAACTTTATGAGTAGTATTAACTGCTTCATTAGTACTGCTAGTGTTTTCTGAAGATACAAAAGCCACATTCTGAGAGTTTGAGCTTGAGCTTGATTGGACTTTAATCTCAGATTCATACACCTTTAGATTATTATACAAATCATCCATGCTCAATGTGTCTAGATCAGATTTGTTTCTCATTATTAAAGCAATATTGTTCCAAGCTGATGGTAGACTTCTCAGCAACTTCAAATTTGCATCTTCCTGAGAGATAACTTCACCATGAATTTCCAATTGGCTGATGAGTTTCTGAAACCTATCATAGGTTTTATCTAGTCCTTCAGATCTTGATGCAGCAAAATTCTCATATTGCTGCTTCAGAATGGTTTTCTGCATTTTCTTTGATTCTTTGTTGCCTCCAAACCTGGCCTTGATTGCTTCCCATAAGGTCTTTGCATCCTTGATTCCATGAAACTTCAATAGGTGCTCATCAGGAATGGCCAACAACAGAGTGCTTTTTGCTTTCAATTCATTCTTTCTTGCTAGCTTTTGTTCAGCAGTTTTAGGAGGAATGGGACCTTCAGTACCAGCACTAGCTGATGCAATAGCAGGTGCATCACCATTCACAATAACCTCCCAAAGAGCATAATCAGTGTGAGTAAGATATTGCTCCATTCTCATGCTCCAGAGATCATAGTCTCCTGTTTTGAGTACTGGAAGTTTTAGTGCAGACACTGTTTGGGTAGTTTCTGAGAGGATCGAACGAGAGGATCGAACGAGTTGATCGAACGAGTTGATCGAACGAGAGGATCGAACGAGAGGATCGATCGAGAGGATCGAACGAGAGGATCGAACGAAGGACCGAACCAGAGGATCGAACTAGCGAAGGACCGAACCAGAGGATCGAACGAGGAGAACTCTTCAAGGATCGAACGAGAGCAATTTTTTTTGAAGGATCGAACGAGCAAAATTTTTTTTGGACCGAACGAAAATTTTTTTGTGAAGAAAAGGGTTTCAGTAAAACAGCCATAACTTTTGATCCGTAAGTCCGTTTAAGGCCCGTGACCTCTCAAATCGAAGAGAAAAACGTGACGGATCACGTTGTAACCACCCTTTAGCTGGTTAAGGATTTTTCGAAGCCCAAAAACATCGTTTTCTATGATTTATTGACATTTTTCAGTATTTTTGGAATTTTTCGCCGCTGATTCCGAATCAAATCATTCACGGTTATCTAGTGATCTTGTAAAATCCCGTTAATTCATTATCGGTTTTGATCATAGACGAGTAAAATCCCGTGAACGTTAATTGATTCAAATCCACAACAACAACAATCACTTTACCCACTAAAGATCCTTGTTTATCATTTCACATCACTTTTGCAATGTCGACTCAACAAGACATTTATGCAGCCGGTTCTGAAAACCGCCCTCCTATGCTTAACAAAGAGAACTATGTTCCATGGTCATCACGTCTTCTTCGGTATGCTAAGAGTAGACCAAATGGAAAGTTAATCTACAACTCCATTATGAATGGTCCTTATGTCAGACGAATGATTCCTGAACCAGGTGATGCAGACCGTGAAGTACCTGTTCTTGAAACGTTTCATGAACAAACCGATGATGAACTCACAGTAGCAGAAATTAAACAGATGGAAGCAGATGATCAAGCTATTCAGACCATTCTTCTCGGTCTTCCTGAAGACATCTATGCTGCTGTTGATAGTTGTGAAACTGCTCAGGAAATCTGGTTACGTGTGCAACAAATGATGAAAGGTTCTGATATTGGAATTCAAGAAAAGAAGGCTAAGTTGTTTAATGAATGGGAAAGGTTTACTTCCACTGATGGGGAATCGATTGAGTCTTACTATCACCGTTTCTCAAAATTGATGAATGATTTTAAGAGAAACAAACACTTTCCTGAAAAGATTGCTAGTAATCTCAAGTTCCTAAACAACTTACAACCAGAATGGAGTCGGCATGTTACTATTGTTCATCAAACGAAGGACTTGCATACGACAGATTACACTCAGTTGTATGATTTCTTGAAGTACAATCAAAAGGAGGTTGATGATCAAAGAGCTGAACGACTTGCAAAAACACATGATCCGCTAGCACTCATGGCAAATTCCAACAATCCTTTCAACTATCCAGTGTTTCACCAAGATCAACCATCACCAAGTACCTACATGCAACAACCACAACCCATCAACAACAACTACAACCCACAACCCACAACCATCATTCAATCAGAACTACATGCAACAACCAATGCCAAATCCCGAAGACATCACAGATCCCACAACCGCAATGAACATGGCACTCGCTCTAATGGCTAGTAAGAGCAATCAAAATACACTACTCAACAACAACCACAACTACAGAGAATCACATCAAACCCGCGTAAACGCATGATTCTCAACCGTGTATGAACTGGGTCAAGACAGACAGATCGGATGGGTTAGAGCCAAAGCTGGGAATCATTTAGACATATGCTGGGCAGAACGTTGGGATATCACAACGGTATAATGCATATCAGAATGTCGGGAATTAGGTTGTTCAAGATGCAGTTCAGAATCAGGGTGTTCATAATGTTGGTAATCAGAATGGGCAAATTGTTGTTCCAACTCACTAATCAGAATCCAAATGGGAATGGAAATGTTGTAGCAGCACGGGCTGAGGGTAAATGCGACTGGAATAATGGTAATCCATAAGGTGTTACAACTGCAAGAAGGATTTTTGGTCCATCTTGCTAGAACTGTACAATTAGACCAAGGAGAAGGGATGTCTGCTATCCTTCAGAACTCAGTTGTTGAATTGCACAAAAAGGAAGAAGCATAATCCAACTCCAAGCTGAAAGAGTTTGAAGTTTGATTGCTTGCTGCACAACTTGATGAAATTGAGAAGTCAAAGCAAACGCATTTATGATGGCTAATTTTGCACAAGCATTCAACATCGGGTACTCAGACCTACAATATCTATCCCTCTATGACACAGACGGATCAGCTAAGGTACACAACTATGACAACTGCATATATAATGAGATATTTAATTAGTTTACACAAGTGATCAGTATACTAAAGCTACTCGAACCCATTATCCTGAACCCGACACCAAGTTCAACAAGAATGACATAATGTCTTATTCTGATATCTCGAGTGTGGAACAAGAGGTGGAACAGTAGAATCAACATCCTGCAACGTTTGAGAAACACGTGCTTACTTTGAATCATTAATATAATAATTTGGCCCTTGAAGTTTAAAAGGTCCAACTTCGGTCCAATCGGCCCAAATGGAAAGAAACAAATGCTGATTTGACCACTGAGTCTGCGAGATATAAAAATCAGAAAGTGTTTTTGGGAATTAGTCAAAAAAATACACACATGAAAGTATGTTAACAAAAGTTCGGATAACAAGACAAAGTCTTACAAAAAAGATAAATGCTCTTCAATAAGTTCCGGTAAACAAATAACGACTTTGAATGAGGAAAATTTCAAATTTAAATAAACAGCTTTCAAAGGAAAAATCAACTGTTTCTTCTCTTCAAGAAGAAAAGAAAAGGTTGAAGACTGATTTCAAAATACGCGAAGTCGAGCTTCTTTGCTAAACCAATTAACTTGAGAAAAGATAAAGGAAGTAGATAATATTTTGGTTAAAAACCAGTCATATATATCGAATCAAACGATGCACATGCTTTCACCTAAGCCTGACATCTTTTACCACAATAGCCGAACAGAAAATGGCTTTGGTTATCAAAATCCTTTTTATCTCAAGCAAGCTCATCGAAAACAACAGAGGTAGTATAAATGCAAAGTGATTACGTAACTTGAAAAGCATGATCCCTCCTGTCGTGCATGAATTCGGAATGAGACACTGCATCTTGCTCCAGAGAGTCTGCCAAAAAATGAAACCACTGAACAAAGAAAATAAAACCGCAAACTATACAAAGATTATCTTCTTCGGGGATTTTGTTTCTCAAACGGCCAAGTCACTAAGAAGAGGTGTATTTTTTGTAAATACTTTCCAAAACGGCCACAGTTTCTAAAAATCGATTTCAAACCAATGAAGAATTTTTGATGACACTCTCTATGTGTTGCAAGGACAAGAAATTTTCTAAATGAGGTAAAAAGCACCATTGTGACTCTTCAACAAACGTGTTGTCAAACATAAATGACTTTAGATATACACAATTGGTCTCCACTGCTCATCAAGAGATTCACAAAATTCTATAATGAAGAAATATTCCCTATCATCAACCCAGAGGATTTCAGACTTCAAAATTTTGAAATACAAATTTTGAAAGTAGCACCAATTTGTTCGAGACTTAAATCTCTTCTCTTCAAAATAGCAGATGAATCTCTTTAGCTAAGCACAACTTTGGAATTTGGAAATCGAGCGTCTCTTGAGACAGTTGTCCAGTCAAGACATTATTCTATGTGCAAAAACCATCGGTTGTAGAATCATCAGACTTCCAAACAGAGCTTGACCGTACAAATAACGTCTTGAAAATTGTATCAATAAAAAGAAATAGCAATATCTAAACTTTGAATGATTGGTGTACAAAAATGTGAAGAATGTCAAATATACAAAATTTCGTACGATAAAGCTTATAATGACATGCACAAAAGATCGAACGTGATTCAAGCTCAGTGGAGAGACCAAAAGGGTAAAGTCAGGTATACCCCATGTGTAATCAAAAACCCTTGATCCTTTGTTCATAAGACTTAAAATGAGAATGTAGAATTAGAAGTTTCAGTTCGGATTTGAAAAAGAAATTGCTTGACACCTTAAGACGCACAACCAAAACCTGTATTGACTCAATCTCTGTCACAAACGAGTCGCAAACAAAAACATAATAGACTCTATTCAAAACAAATTGCATCAAACATCTTAAGAAATGCTAAGCTAAGAGCCCAGTTATTTGAAAAGTTTCTGAACAAGTGGACACTCACCAAAGTAACGAGTACGAATACTAAGTTTGCAAATCAATCAACCGAGAGGAAACCGTCTTTGCATCCTGTAAGAAAAAACCTTGTTGTGAGACAACCAAATGCATTTCAATCTGAACATACAACTTCATCAAAAAACCGGGTTCCTCCAAAGGTTGATGAGACAAACAATTTGTCAAAACCAGTCACTTCAAACTCGATACCCACACCACAAGATTCAAAAATTGTGAAACATGATAATGTGATTGCCCCAGGAATGTTTATGATTAATCCTTTCAAGCCTTCTAGGGAAGAAAAGTATGTCCCTAACAAAGTTAGAGCGAGCGTTAGGACAAATCCAATCACCGTTTCACAACCTCATGTCATCACTAAGAAAGAGGTTAATTCTGACTCAAATGGTTTATCTTCTACAGGAGTAGACAACACTGCTAACACCAGAAGGCCACAGCCTAGGAGCAATACATTAATTAGTCTCAACTTTTAACCTTTGGACGGACTCAAATAAATCTTTATAAGTCTGTTTCAAATGTGCATTTTTGATTTGTAATGATGCCAAAATTTTCTTTTTGTACTGTTTTTAAAGAATTATTTTCTTGAGACTTGTGTTGAAGTGCGATTTCAAAAGCAATGCTTTGTGCCTCTAATTTTGACAAATCTTTTTCCAAGTCAATAATTTTTTTTGACAATTCTTGTGTGACATCAAATGAATCATTACAAGACGTATCAGCAGTTTTACTCTCATTTGAAACATCTTTTGACTCTTTTGAAAATCGTTCAATTTCATCTTGTGAATTCTTATTCCTAATTTCCATACAAGAGTTTATGACAAGATTCTTAACATCTTCAGCTAAGGTTACTTCCAAGAGTCGATCTTTTAAAAGCTTATTTTGTTTGAGAGTTTCATCAAGATTACTTTCCATTAAAACAAAAACATCTATCATTTCTTTTACTTATACTGGAAACTGTTTTTGAAATACAAATGCAATTCATAAAGAATGGGTTTCACCTCGCGTTGACAAAAGTTAGTTAAACGAATATCTTTTGGACTTGTATAGAAAATGCTTTCACGCTTCGAAGATTTTTGCAACAATTCAAACAACGTTTCAAATTCTTTTTCCATTTTGTTTAAATTTGTTTTCAGCTTACTTGAACTTGGCATTGTCGCGGAAGGTGATTTTGATGTACTTCCATTTGAAGAAGTTTCAGAAGATATAAAAGTTTCTGAAAAATATTTTTGTTTAAGAGAAAGTTTAACTTGTGGCAAAAAAGTTTCATAAAGGTTGTTCAATCTTGTATAATCGATTGATTTTATCTTTAACTCTTGAACTTTTTTATCTTTTTGAAACTCTTTCATTTTTAATCGACTATTTTCAGCATCCTCAAGAGTTTACTCAGAATCAAACACATGCAGTTGTTAATTCTCATCACAAAGTTCATAAGCACTATACAACTTAAGAATTTTGGCATTAGCTTGTGAAAAAACATAAGGACATTTATATCTCAAACCCGACTTACGTATGTTATCCCGATAAGCTATTTGTTCATTTGTAAGCAACCGAAGTGTTTCAGTTGATTTGCCCATTTTACAAACAACGTTTTCAAGATCTTTGTTTTTAGCTTGCAACTGAAGAATGTCATTAAGATATTTATCCTCTTTGTTACTCAGTTGTTGTTTGAAAATCATTTGTGTCTTTTGACGTTCCAAACTTTGTCTTTTTAGTTCAGTGACAGACAATTGTAATTTATCTCGTTCTTGTTCTAAACCTCGAATTATGTCTCGATCATGAATACATTGATATTGTAACTCCTTTTCAAAGCGTTTTGCTTTTAGATCAGCCTTAATATATTCGTTAAAATAGGTAGTGTTATTTCCTTTGGTCATTTCGAAAACTTGAACTTTTTCCTTATATGTTTTTAGTTATTTGGTTAACAAATCATTTGCTTCTTTAAGTGCTTTAGTATTCTCGTTTGTTTTCTCAAGTTCATGATCATTTTCAAACAATCCATTATTTGACCATTGTACCTCAGTTTTGTCTTTGTCATGAGAAGATTTGCAATGGTGATATCATCATCTAAACCATTCTTACTGATCTTTGCACCTTCAACATCCGTATCATTCCCTAGACTACTGCTTTTACCCTGCTGTTTAGTGACATCTAAATTATCATCTAATAATGTTCCTACATTAATCATGATTTCCTGTTTCTGCAACTCTATCTCATTTAACCGTTTCAGATCGTTCCTTCTTTCTTTGACATTTCGTTTTCTTATCCGCAATTCTTTTTCATGACATGCTCTTTCATCAATCCTGTTGATAGAAATAATGCCTAAAAACGTTATTAATATTTTCGATCTCACTACGTTTTGATAATCACAAAATGTAAAAACGCTCAATGCAAAATTAATAGTAAACAAGTAATTAGTAGTAAATTTTCATTTCAAAAATTTAATCACTTAAAGGTATGAATAAATAAATATTTAATGCATTTTATGATCAAAGGAAATTTTATTCAACCTCATATTTTTATAAAATGTTACAAACATTTTTATAACTTTTACAAAACATTTTCTGCATTTAAAAGAAATGTTTTATTCAAAATAAATATTTTGAATTCAAATTTTCTACCCAAAAACGGCTAGAAATGTTCCAGAAAACACCTCCTCTGAAAAAGACAAAAAAAGAAGTGTCTTGGCCTGGGCGGCCCCCTTAAATATAAAGGAGGTCCCCTTAAATATAAGGAGGGGCAGCACATGAATTAAGGGGGCCGGCCAGACAAAAAAGCTTCCCAGTTTGCCTATAAATACTGGACTGTTCCCCACTGATTTTCTCACCTTTTACACATACATTCTTTCTGTTCTAAATCACTTTATACTTTATTTTCATTCCTTTGATCATTAAATCATAAGCTTTGTTTCCAAGTGATCCAAGCTTAGATCCTCAAGTGCAAGAGAAGAATAATTCTCACCTTCAAGTGAAGAAGTATTATAGTTTAGTGTGTTCTTGTAACATAGATACAATTGTATTATATCTTGTAAATAATTTGTGTAAATTGTAAAAGGTGTGTATAGTAGTTAGATTGTTGTGATCATAGGAAGTATAGTTAGATCGTGGTGATCGTCAAGAGTTTAGATAGATCGGAGCGATCTTGTTAGTGCCTATGTGAAGTGTAGTGAAGTTGTGAAGTGAAGTGAAGTAGTGAAGTGTAGTGAAGTGAAGAGAAGGTGTGAAGAGAAGTAAAGTTGTGAATTGTTATGAAGTAGTGCGGTTAGTATTTTAGTCCTTAAAATACAAAAGTTGTGATAGATTGGTTCTAGCTAGGATTAGAACTCGATATTTGGATTAGTGTCTGAAATCGGTGTAAGCTTAGTTGTGTACGATTTTCTCTGCCTAAAGGGAGCTTGTTGACATAGTGAAGAAAACTCTCGAGTTTGGTGCTCGGAGAGTGGAGTAGGGCGAAGAGGTGCTTCGTTACCGAGCCACTATAAATCCTTGTGTTGTGGTTTGATCTTTCTAACTCTTATCTCTTATCTTGCATATTTATTTCATATCTTGTTTATTTAGTTATATTGTTCACATATTGAATTCACATAAAGTCGAATCTAAGTTTTTATAAACAAACTATGCATTAAATTAAAAAGCGGTAAACTATTCAACCCCCTTCTAGTTTTCCACAAATCCTTTTTTCGATAGAATTTAGGTAAGATAGAATTGTCTTTTTGAGACTCTCAGTAGTATAGTGAGCATACTCTTGAATTTTTTTCTTTTGAAGTGCAAGGTTCAACTGATATTGGTAAGAATAAGACAAAGGAGTCTTGAGATCAAAAAATGCTTCAAACTATTTCTTGAGCACCGCCAAACATGGCTTGGAATCACACTCATGAAATTCCTCTGTGTCAAGTTGTTTCTTTAGTTGATCTATGTTATTATTAAATATATTCTTGAAGGAGTGAAACTTTTCTCCAAAGAGAAACTGAAAAAGCGTATTTCCCACTCTGATGAAACCAGTGTGGACGTAGACCATGAATGCATATCTGAAAGTTATGAAAAATGTTGTCGAATTTCTTTTTCATTTCTTTCTTTATTTCATACAGTCGTTGCAATTCCTGTTCATCTTTATCCAAACATGAAGATACCATATCTTTCGATTGCATTTTTTCCGATTTATCGATCACAAACACGAGCACAAATCAAAATAATATCCAACATGAATCTAAGACTTTAATTTCTCACTAACCCAAATCTTTCGCAGTTATCTTAGTGTTTACAAACATATCAATCGAAAATGAATCAAGATTACGATAAAACCGTAATTGATCAATTTCATTTGAATATTAGCGTTTTAATTAAGACTGAAACTGTATATTTTAAGCACATGTTTCCTATATGAGTTCAATTTTTAGTAAACACTAAAAAATAACAAATCCTACTCGTGATTATCAAAGATTGTATTTTTTCTAGAAAGTATCCAACGAAAATGAATCAACAATACGATAAAACTGTAAAGTGAACAATTTCGATGAAATCGATGCATTTGAAGAACACTTTCGAAAATGAGCTTCACAAATTCGATACAACCAAAAATGTGAGTTTTACCTAATTTTGAATTGAAAATGAGTCACAAGATCGATAAAACCTAAAATGTGAACACAATTAATTTTTTCAAGCGATTTTTAGAACTTTACCGAAAAGTAAAACTACTACACAACTTCGATGAAACCGAAAGTGTGAACACTACTTATCGAAAATAATGATCCTATAGTAACTTCAAATTCGATAAAACCGAAAATGAAGAACTACTCTATTACAACTCGATAATCAAAACGAATACAAAAGAGATGAATACCGAAAATGATAAAACTCCGATCACTACCAAATTCAATGAAAAACCGTCGATCAAAAAATTATACCCCAAAATTATACACTAACGAAAAATTGACAACCCAATTACCTTTGTAGTTCAAGCATTCAAAATTTACGCACTCGGGCCCAATTTTTGCTTATCTCAAGTATTAATATACACACAAATATTATAATGACTCACAACCAGGCCCAAATGAGATATCCTAATTTCTGAGTATAAAACACTCACAACCCTAACCCTACACCACACAAAATACACGCCTCACTTTGTTTACATCTCACTTGCAGTCATCTAACTCCATCTCACACTCTCTTATTTTATCACTCATACGACACAAACAACAAACTTAGTTAACACAATCAAGCACAGATTCAACTCTTGCTTTCTTTTAACACAACCCATAAATCAAGACACGCTTCTTGAAGAAAAAAAGATCAAAGGTAGGTTTCTTGATTATTTTCGTTTTTGTTTATTGTTCTTGACTTTTTCTTAAATCGAAAGAATAAGAAAACTTGGACACTTGTTGTTCTTGATTTTTCTTTTTTATCTTTTCAAAAATAAAATAAAGCAAATATGCAACAAGATCTATGAAGAGTTGGTTCACACACTTTTAATCTTTTAAAGGTTGGTAACTAAAGTGAACAAATGTGAGATCAATGTTATTTTTGTTTTGTTCTTTGCAGATCAGGTAGGATTACTTTTCTTTTGTTTCTTGTTTATTTCTTAGACCGAAAGAAAGATCGAATGTAACACCCTTGTTATGGTTCTTATCTTTTGTATCTTTCAAAAATTAAAATGAAGCTTTGTCTTCAAATACAAGATTGATGAAAAGTTGGTTGATTTCGTGATCTAAAGTTCTTTAAGGACTTCTAATCTTAAAAGAGACACGAAAACTAAAAACCTGACCGAGATCTTATTTATTCGTTTTAGATTCAAGTTTCGTTGATGGAATGGTGGTTTTTTAGAGTTATTGCGATGATGGATTTGTTTAGATGTTGGATTTGTTATGATGATGAGGGCCTTGATTGTGGTTTTAGATCTAGGTCTGCATGTTGATTTTATTACAGATCTGTGATGATATTGTGTTAAAAGAAATCTTTTTAAGATTTGAGAAAAATCCAAGCAAACACAAATCTGAGATCTATGATATCTTTTATGCTTTTTCGATTTCAAAAATGAATGTCGAAATTGATCTTTGTCGAATTTGAACAGATCAGTGATGATTTTCCTTTTTGTGTTAAAGATCTTTAAGATCTATGAATCTTATTAAAGTACACACAAAGAACAATCTGAGATCTGAAAAAGAAATTTTTGAAATTCATTTGTCGAATTTGATCTTTGTCAAAATTAGGTCATGTCGTAATTAGTTTAGATCTAAGATGCAACCCAATTCTTCCCAAAGCGCGTTTTTCAAAAACGTGTGGACTAGAAACACGTGTTTGACCGTTGACTTAAAAGTCAACACCGAATTTGACTAGTCAAAATTCGATAAAAACAATTATGATATTGAATTTGACCAGTCAAACTTCCGAAAATGATTTTTGTAACAACTTTTTCCGAATTTGACTTAAAAACTGTTTTTCATCAAAAATAAGCACGAATAAGCAAATTTTGTACTACTATAGCCACGACTCTTACGATAAAACTGTAAGCAATCAATTTCGGTTGCATAAAACACAACCAAAATTAGCACAATAAGCACAAAAATCAGTTAATAAGCACAAATTAAGCAAATCGAAATAAGCTGTTTTTGACTTTTTAACCAAAAAATAAACACAAAATAAGCAGTTTTAAGCGAATAAGCACACTGAAAATCAGAATAAGCACACAGATAAGCTCAATCACGACAAAATAAGCTGATCAACCAGAATAAGCAATAAGCACAAAATAAGCTACCGAAATTTGTTAGGTCTTGAATTCATGATCAATAAGCAATAGAGTGTGTGTTTAGGTGTAGTGTGTGCTTATAGAATTTAGAGAGAGAAAGAGAAAGATAGAAAGTAGAGAGAGAAATAGGGAGGAGGGGGATTAGAGAAAAGATCAAAATGAGATTAGAAGACACACCTCACTAATGAGGAGGTGGTGGGGTATTTATACCCAATTACAAAGAAGAGCAATGAGCTCTTGTTTCTTAGCTTTTAGGCTATTTGTTGGGTCTCGTGACTTTATCTAAGTCACGAGCCTATCACCTAACCTATTACACAATATTATTTCTCTATTTATTACAAGACATTTATCTCAATAAGATCGTCTCTTTTATCCTTCTTAACAAAATTAGATGATCAGAACCGAATAAGCTCGAAATAAGCCGACGAAATAAGCTGATCAAATAAGCAGTCCGAATAAGCTCACGAAAAGCACAAAGCTTAACAACCTTAATTCAACAAGATCAATATACAAATTACTAAAAACTCACTTAATTCACATAAATCTCATAAAATTTCAACTATATCTAATGACACCACGTCATTTAGTAACACATCACATTATGAAAATTCTCTAATTTACTCAAAATTCTACAAAAAACAATACGCCACTTCACAATTTCTCAAAAATTTCCAACAATGACGACTTGTCATTTGGAAATTTTACTTATTTTGACTTTATATAAGTCAAACTCCATCACCAATTCTACATCATTAACCAACGCTTTATATGACTTGTCATTTACCTGACAACCTCGCATACTAACATGCATCGTTTAAGATTTTCTTAATTCCCATAAAATTACTTATCTTAAAAGTCGGTAATCCCTTACCAATGTCTAACAAGTACCATCTAAATGGCACTAATAATTCCAACTCTATCATTTCTTAGGCAGCTTTCTTTTACATTTTGGGAATTTCCTACCCGTTTATCCTCCCAACTTAAATGCACGCATTTCATTCTAGGCATCTAACTTAAGGTCTGATACACAATCTTAATGCCATTAAAACTTTCCATTTATGTCTACTCTCATTTCTTATGACGTCTAACTCATTTTAGTTCTCATTTTCTATTTCTTTACCCGTACTCATGCCATAATGGATACATATAAACCCACTTATTTACAATTTGTTATTTACATAAAAAGGCGTCTCAATCTATGTAAATAAAGAATAATAAATTCATGGTTACAATTTCTTTATTTAAATGAAGAGGCGTCCAAATCTATTTAAATAAGGAGATTGTAAATCATCCTACTTAAGCATTCCCGACACAACACTCATACTCGTCTACACTTTCATTACTTTCTAGATTTTCTATGTTCACATGTTTACCAATATATGAACTAATCTTTTTCATTTTTAATATTGTCTTTTCTAGCCTTGGATCCAATCTCACTAACTTTCCAAAAGGAAACATGGCCTTTCCCCGTAGGGCTTCGCCACTTAACCATGATCTTGCGCAAACTAACCCCCATGCTATTAAGGCAAGCTAATACTCATGTCAGAAAGGCAACTTAATACCCATGTGCAAGCTAAAACTCTTGCCATGAAGGCAAGCTAGGACATCCCGAAGGAAAACCACCACATATGCCCTAAAGGCAACTAGGCCATCCCGAAGGATACCATCACATATGCCTTAAAGGCAACTAGGCCATCCCGAAGGATACCATCACATATGTCATAAGGCAACTAATCATCCATGCCATAAAGGCAAGCTTATCAACCATGCCCTAAAGGCAAGCTACGCCATCCCGAAGGATGCCACTACATATGCCATAAAGGAAACTAGGCCATCCTGAATGATACCAAAACTAGAGCATTGGACCCAAGCTACTTTACCTTATCATTCTATACTCAATCATCATCCGTGTACTTTTCTAATCAAGTACATTTCTACTTCTAAATATTGTTTCCTTACGCAATTTCATCACATTTTCATTTTCCACATTTTATTGCCTTACGCAATTTCATCACATTTTCATTATCTTGGACAAGGTCCATATGATACTTGTCAATTTCATATCTTACACAATTCATATGCATTCTCACAATGCATTTATCATTATATTGTCAACCCCAAGTTGACAACTTATTCAATTTTTTATGCTAATGCATCATTTTTAGTCCACTCGACTCTTCCGCATATAAACCTTACATAGGTTTATTCCATATCATACCCAATAATCTCATTGTACACATCGTTTGCATTCTCATATATCTACATGATTTTAATCATGTTTTACAATTTATCTAACATAATTTATATCTTAAAGGATTCTAGCGCAACACTTTTATCCAATACATTCATCCGTATTTCGCTACCGCGACTTACTCGACATGTTTCTATATAACATGACTCATCATCATTTTAATATTTTCACATTCAATTTCAAGGGAATCTCTCCTCAATATTTATATGTTCAAGTTCAATATTAGACATATATTACGGTTAAACCATACATTGGTCATACATCGCAATCTAATCCCATTCACTTAACTCAATGTCTAACACTTTGTGTTATGACAAATTCTAATCATATCTTATTATCAATCACAAGCATATCACACTTAATAATATCTTACTATCGCATTATAAATATCATGTTCGCTAGACAACATGATTTTACATACCTCAACCATTCATCTAATTAGAATGCATATAAGCATCCACTTTTAATACATAAGAAATTTTAGTTTAAGCAACTTTTCATAATTCAAGCATTAACTCAATAACTTATCCCAACTTACATATTTTCATCACGATGCATCTAAAATGCAACCTATGCAATTTACTTAGCTCAAACAATTCATAAACTCAAACCATCATACACACCTTACATCACTTAGATATTTAAATAACCTACCATAGACTTTACATCATATAAACATATACTTCCGCACTTAACACTTCTCGAATAATTGTTTTACATTCTTAGCCGCAAAACTTTTTCTATATATGGTTGAACACCATATAAGTTTTAGCTATAGCTCTTAATCCTACTACATCAAACATTAATGCAATCTGAACACAATTTTACGGTACCTATAACTTTTGCTAATAAGAATCATAAACTTATAAAGGTGTCAATCTTGGTCATGTTTAATCTCTAACGGTTCATATCAGCCAACTACACAAAGAGCTAAATGGGTAACACGGGAAGAGGGTCAAAGTTTACTTTTTATGCATAAACACCTTGTAAGACATTTCAGAAAAGATATTATATTATAAGACATAAGTAAGTGTCAACGTCAAAATTGAGACACTAATTGATTATTAATAATGTTACCTTTTAGACAAAGCACTATTGATCACCTAAACCTGAATCATACAAAAATTTATTCGTTTCAACCCGAGCCCATTTTGACCAGCTACCCATCCAACCAATCCACTAGATCTTACCAAAAGTGATGTAATACTGTAACCCTAAAATCTACAACTTGTCGGAAACCATGGTTACCAAAAAAAGCATTATCATTATTAAATTGAATAATTAGAATAGAACCTGACGTGGACACTTGGCCAAGAATATATGCTTCTTAGCAAAAGGTTTTACAGTTTCAGTTTATGTACTCATTGTTCAAAAATGAAATAACACATAAGTAATAAAACATCTGATACATATCCGTAGCCATATGAAGAGAACATTAGTGGGCCAGGCATGTAAGGCCTTCATGAGCGAAATCCATATGGGCTCAGAAAAACAATGCATAAACCAAATTTACGAATAAGTAAATATTGAGGTTTTTGTTTAAAAAGTTCTTGTAAAGTACAAATATAGACAATGGGATCACACAATTTTTTTATCAAATAGTGTACATAACAGATACATATCACATACCTAGAGAGGAGATGAAGGAGTGTTAAGATCAATTTTTCCGGCATAAGATGTTGAATAAATATAAATATGTGTCTACAAAGATGAAAAAGAAAACCTGGCTGCAGATAGCTGTGATGATGAATTCGTTGGAATAAAAAAGTTGGGCTACGAATTGAGTTTATATAATGCTTAAAGTCGGTTTAAGTTTAGGCTTTTCGGAATTATAATTGTAATAGAATATAAAGTGGTATTGTATTGAATTTGAAGGCCAAGTAACCTTCTAGGTGGTGCATCTTGGGCTTTAAAGAACTTTTGTGAAATCAATAAAGGCTTAAGATGCCGAACATTAGCGTTGTATAACGGTCTTAATGGATGAAACTATTGGAATAAACTGTTGAACTTTGTCTTGAAATTCATGTAACACAATAACCAGATAAGTAGCTTCGAGGGTGTTTGGAACTGTGATAGCCTAATCAAGCTAATTATATAGTTTGTACTCAAAATAGTTTTAAGGATCAACAATGAAACCTAAAAAAATCATCTCACAATCCCAGGACCACTTAAGTTTTAACATGTCAAAATAGGTTGTGTCAGTATGTCATATAATTGTGTCCCCCGTTTCTTATTTTTCTAAATATGATAGCGTTAATTGTGATTACAAAATACTACTGAAAATAATCTAAAGTTTCTTTAATAAACCGAATTAGTGAGGTGTAAATATTAGAATACCTTTTGCCGACTTTCAGCCCATTTAACCAGCTCAAATTGTTTCATTTTTAGCCCAATAATTCAAAGTCCACCCATTCGACCCACTAGAGAAAGACACATAGCTCAAAAACTGACCTATAAATGGGTCCATATTGCCACATCTGGCGACAATCTCATCTCCATCGACAAAGAACATGTAGTAATATTTCTATACTTTTAAAGTTACAATACTAGTAAATGAGTAAGAACTAAAGCTTACGTTTAGATAGTATAACTGATCCATTTAACTGTCGGCTTATCCTCACTGCAAAGTCGCACATATTAATAACTTCCTGCCAAGAAAACACTGCATACTCAACTTTTGCAATTCATGTATTAACGAAACACAAAGTGAACCAAATAAGCCATACAAAATGCATATATGTAGGAAACGAATAAGGCATACGAATGAGATTATAAGGCTCATGCATTGATGTATGGGATGATCACACATGGGTAAAGACCAACACAAACTACTCTAACAATCTCACCTCGTTTTGGTGCAGGGACATGAATTAGGAAATAATAATAATAATAAAACGCTAATCACTAAACACTATTAGGACATGGTGATTCAACTTACAATACTTTACAACTAAATTTAACTCTTCCCGAATACTATAATAAACTTCATTACAAAAACAAATAAAATCACACTAAAATTCGAAACAAAAAGAAACCCATATGCGGTAACATCCACTAAAAACAACCCATAAATGAATCTGAATGATCAAATCACAATAAAGCGCTAAATTTGACCATAAATAACACATGAATTTGATGAAATGAGTGATTAATCAAAAAACCTAAATAAATACCTTTTGTACCCTCTTATATAGGTCTCATTTACTTCACTAAATTTGTTGTATTTTTCTTATTCTTAGATTATCCATCTGTGTGATTGATGATTATTATAGAAACAATCGACTCAGTTAAGGGATTATAGCAAAATTGGAAAAATTAAATCATTGTAATTGAAAATTTGAATTACAGATAGATCTCTAAATCTTACCGAGTTATTTGATTGTTGTTGTTGTTATCATTCATCTATGTAATCGATGTTGTTATGGTCGATTGTTGTTGACTGTTGTTATTCGAGTTATTGTTTCTAGGGATGTGGTCAGGGTATGTTTTGTTAGTGTCATATATATTAGGGAGTATTATGCATGCATTAGGGAGTATTATGCATGTGTTTATTGACTTTTTCCCTCGACACCTTTCAAGTTTTATAAATTATTGCCGCTTTTGTCAAAGCTTTTTTCTTTTAGTTTTTGACACATATACTTTTATGTTTGTTTTTTTCTCCTCATATATATATGTAAACGAATTTTTAATATTTTTGCCAAATTAAGAAATATTTAGACTTAAATTATTTATAAAATTCTAAAAAGAAAATCTAAACAAAATTAATATTGCTAAATAAGGAAAGAATTAATTTATTTGAAATACGAAATTTTCGCTTGACGTTTTCTTTACTATATAAAAGATTATTAATAAATGCCTCCTGCTCCCATTTGTTTTGAAAGTGAATTAGCTCTCTAATATTTGCTCAAAAAAAGTTTGTCGAAAAATTAAAAAGTGACCCAATAATTTCAGTGTCCTTAGGCTTTACCAATTAATTTCATGCCTCACTTTTCACGATATGTTTTTTCATTAATAACTAATTTGGATTGCTAGGCCATTTGACTTGTTTAGATGGTTAAGTTTTGGCTTGTTAGTGTTGCTTTTTCTTCTTGCTCTGCTGGTTTCTGTAACACCCTCAAATCTGAGCACGCAGCGGAATGTTTGAATATCCGAGGGCGTTACATTTATGGATCAATAGCACAAGATCTGAGAACGACTACTAAACGTGTCGTTTGAAAAAAAGATACATTGGATTAACAAAATACTTGTTTGTTACATAAGCCCATGGCTTCAAATTGTTCAACAATATAAATAAAGATTTCGGTTTATAACAATTTTCCCCAAAATGTAATAAGACCCCAAATCTTAAGTGTTGACTCTTCAATTATTGACTTCCAATGTATCATCGCACCTCGTGCCTTATTGACCTGAAAAACATGCTTAAAACGTCAACATAAAGTTGGTGAATTCATAGGTTTATGTAAATCAATAGTAGGACCGCAAGATTTCCAAGTGTATGATTAAGCAACAAATGCAAACATCATAAAAAGTAATTACGTTTTCCTAAGCTCATGACACTGAAGCTCGACATATGTGAATGCAAATATATTTGCCAACGAGTGTCCGTGAATGATGTGCTAACCCTGCAACATCCCAAATTCGACATGGTATGCGTTCGTTCCCGGTGATAGCTAGTCACCCGAACGGGGATTGTCAATCCCTAATAGATCTATCCATAACATTCGCGCCCACATAATGTAATTCCCAATCACATCTATGCAATTAACAGTTCATGATCATGGACATAATGGGTTATGGTAACTCAGGCAAACACGTAATCATGGTATAAAATGTACACTTGCGTCCAATTTGTAAAACAAAGCATGTTCTCACCCCAAGGATGTAAATCATTTAAATAATTGTAAAACATGGGGCTATGAACTCACCTGAGTGAATAGTCCTCTGGAAATTGATAATAGATATCCAAGTATGAATCACACCGTCAAATACCTAAGTAAATACGGCCAGTCTTAGTCTACAAGTTTAGGCTAAAGACTCAATGTATAAACTACAATAAATTTGCTAGTTTATATATACTGTTATCACTTGTGTGGTGGTGTACGTGTTTAATGTATTTGAAATTGTTTGATGGCTCTTGGGAAAACGGATATACTTTCTTAATAAATATACTTATTTATTAAGTCGTAAATTAAACCCGTTTAATGTCCGAATATATTAATATTCGACCGATTCTTTAAGCGTTTTATTATTTCACTTTTGATCACAAATATACCCTTAAGCTTCTAGATATTACACTTTAGTCCCTAGGTTTATAAAATATAAACATTTACACTGTAAACCCTTTAGTTTTGATAATTACATAATTAGTCCTTTAAGTTTACAAAAATGAAATTTAGGTCTTTATAGTTACTACTGGTAGATATAGTCATTACTACTGGTAGCATATTAGTCACTCCTGGTAGAATAATATTGTCATTAGTACTGGTTGTACTATAATGGTTACTACTGGTAGATATAGTCATTACTACTGGTAACATATTAGTTACTCCTGGTAGAATAATATTGTCATTAGTACTGGTAGTACCATAATGGTTACTACTGGTAATGTTATATTTAGTCTGAGTGGTACAAATGCATTCGTTAAACTTATTTAAGTTTGCTTAAGTTGTTTGGCTTATTGATAAGCTCGGATGAGCTTATTTTGAGCTTATTGGGCTCGTTGGCCCAACAACCATTTACTGAAAATTAGTACCAAGGTCTATTAAGGTTCGTTTGGTTTTTAAAGGGTATAAGGTCCTATATAAGTTTCAATAAGCTTGTAGGTCACCTTAATAAGCTCGTAGAGCTTATTACCACTTCGTGGGTCCTACTGTTGGGCTTGTTCGGCCTTATTGGGCCCGCTTGTAGCCCGTAAGTTTTCTTAAACATTTGATTCTTTCCTACGGGTTCATGTTTCATATAAGCCCTCGATAAGCTCATGGGAGCTTAATTATAAGTTGAGAGCCTTCGCTAATAGGTCGTTGGGATTGTTGGGCCCGATCGTAGCATGTTGGATCGTGAGAGGTCCATTGGTTTCTCTAACCATATATAGGATTCGAAAATAGTCTTAGCAATTATGTTAGCCTCAATTTATTGAGTCGAACAAGGAAGCTCGGTCACTCTACGATGGAGCCTCGGTCTTCATGTAAATGACGTTTGAACACAGCAGTTCAAGCCTCGGTCATCAATGTTCAAAAAGACGTTTGAACACAGCAGTTCAAGCCTCGATCTTCATGTAAAAGACGTTTGATCGCAGCAGATCAAGCCTCGGTCATCAATGTTTAAATGACGTTTGAACACGACAATTCTAGCCTCGGTCATCAATGTCAAATGGTGTCTGCTGAAAATAACACTTCAGGCCCCGTTCCTCAATGTTCAAATGACGTTTGATTGCAGCAGATCAAGCCTCGATCTTCATGGTAGTGATGTCTGTTCACATCAGTTCAGGCCTCGTTCTTCATCAAATGACTTCTGATCATAACCGTTCAGAACTCGGAATTCAAGACCACAGCAATGAACTGTCAAGTTCAAAGCTGGTTCCAAAAGTTGTTCCTTAAGCAAACAAGACAGCTACATCACGACAAGAGTTGGAATTACTATTCCACCGTTTCCTACTTGCTAACACATAGTTTTTTATCTAAACCATCTTAGTACCATTCTTCATTACTCTCAAGATGTACTAAGATTTGGCTTCTAGCTAGCAAATCTGATGGATTATGGTTTGGACCCTATCATCTTATCACCCGGCACAAAGGAAATCAAGAGGCAACAATGGTTCTTAAGAACCAAAAGTGTAAATGACTAATTAAGAGGGAGACCATTAGACAAGGGGTAAATAAAAAAAAAATTAATGAGTTAGAGGAAGAACTAGTACTTAGTAATTATCATTAGAAAGATTTCCAACTATGTTTTGGACCCCTAAACCGGTCCCCTAGTTGGGTTAATATGCCCAAAATTGATTAAAATTTTTTGTGTTAGGTTTTTTAAAAGCAGGTATTGGTTTGTAAGTCTAGATAAGTTTTAGGTAATACTGGGGTGTTTTCAAACGTATTTTATTTGCGATAACGTAACCCTTTTATTGCATGACCAATAAAAATAAAATACAACGCAAATACATAATCATCCTCCAGTTGAAAATTATTTTTCTTACTTGTGGATGTTAAACCTTAAATGTTATTTGATGACCGTTTACATTAAAAGAATATTTATAGTACCTAAGACGCGATTTAGCACAATAGCAAAATTTAAAAGAAAAACGTGTTATCGACTAAATGAACAGTGACTAATAATAGGAGTCGTAAAATGACCTGAAATTGAGAAATGTTACACAACCTCTCTCTCTGGATCACGCCTGATCTCCCTATCCATAGTAGCTACAAAGCCACAGTCTGCCCTAAGACCTCCAGCCGGTCTAGCAGCAGCAGCAGATGAGCTCTCTCATACCTCGTATCCAGGAACAAGAGCGATACCTAACCTCTTCCGAGGTGGTAAGGTAACCTCGGGTTTGTCCTCCCCACGACTAGCAGAGGGTAGTAGCAGTGGTGGTGATGAAGTAGGAACTGATATGGGCAAGGGTGGTGGTATCCCTAATGATGGTGCATCTGGTCTGGTGGGGGAGAGTATGGAAGGTAGTGGTAATGGTAGAGAATGGGAAGTAGATGCGGCCTCAACTCTCATTCGGATCATAGCAGCTCGATAGCCCAATGAAAGAATGAGGCTAGGAGGTGGTACTGGAGATAACACAGGTGAGGGTGGTGATAGTGGTAGTGATGGAGAAGGTATCTGGGGAAGTGGTGAAGACCATGGGAAGAATGGTGATGATGGTGGAGTAGATATAGCGAGAAGTATGGCAACCTCTGCATCAGACATCAGTGTAGGTACAAGAGCTGGATTAGAAACTCCTAGCGTCACAGTCACGATATGCAAGGTGTGGGGGTGGTGTGGCCGCAGACTCATCAGATCTCGAACGGCGTTCTGTCATCCTCCTCAGATTTACCTGATCATAGGTTGTAAAAGCAATAAACTACAGAGTCAGACGGAGCTGGGTGCTGCCTCCTCCTCCTCATCACGGCCTAGATGTCCATAGTCATCATCCTCATCATCCTGCTGATGACCCCCTCCTCGACACAGCGTCATCTCTTCCCAATCGGCAGGATACATTCCCGACAGGGATCCTCCTCGGGGTCATCATCGTCATCCTCCTCACGGTCCTCCGCCTCATGGATCGGACCTCCGGGACATCGTCAGGTGACTGAGCATTGTGTGAAGGCATCCTCAACATATGGCTGATTTCCTCAGCAAAATCACATCATTCTAGCATGCTCTGGCCTGGAACAAAACGGCGAAGGTGGTGCCTGCTTTGGCTCCTCAAGCCAGACACGTAATCTTGAGAAGGGTGGGGCCTGAGAAGCGGCCTCCACATATGGGTCCTCTGGCATCCCCAGGTAGCGTCAAGGTACACGTGATTCATCGGCTCTCGGTGCTCTAATGTCCTGAATAAACCCTCAATAGACTGGAAACCCACCGTGTAGTAACCCCCGATTCATCGAATCCTGACATGGAACTGAAACTGAAATTCAAAAGTGAGCTTATATTAGTATTTAATATAAGACTCTTATAGTAATATACATTTATAATCATAACATGTATATCAATTATGAATGCATCTAGTCCAACCAACTAATGCAACAAGTAGTGTATGCATGAATGTGTGCACATATGTATGTCCTGTGTAAAACCCTGTTGTATGAATTCGTTGTTTGAAAACGGTTATAGTCCAGTAGAAACATTTGACCTGGTTCTCTATAACCTTGGCTCTTGATACCAATCTGTAACACCCCCATATTAGGTCGCAGCGGAATAAGGGTCCGGGGCGTGTTACTTCATAGATCAATAACACAAGATGTATATAGAACGACCAAAAAGTCGTTTAAAACTGATACATTGGATTTAACAAAGTATTTGTTACATAAGCCGAAGCTTCACTTGTCCACTTGTTCAAAATACAAATATTTCTAGCCCATAACAGTTATACAAAATGTAATGCGACAAAATAACTAATGCATGATATCCAAATCAAAACCACCAATGTATCCCTTGCACCTCGTGCTTACTGATCCCCTGAAAAACATTGCTTTAAAACTTCAACATAATGTGGTGATATTTTCCAAAGGTTTGATAAATAGCACATTGTAGGACCATAAGATTCCAAGTGAAGATAATCAACAGATTTCAGACATCATATAAATGTAATTACGTTGACCCTAAAGCTCATGACAATGAAGATCCGACATAAATGAAACTACCATATAACTTGCCTATCAATTTGTCCGTGGATGTATGTTCTAAACCCGCAACATCCACGTTCGACCTGGTTATACGTTCGTTTGTTGCCCATTGAAAGCAATCACCCAACGGGAAGTCAATTCCCCATAGATCTATTTCATAACCCTTCGCGCTCACATAATCCAGTAACTGACAGTTCATGATAATGGGCTCAACTAGGGTTATCGCTACTTAGGCAACACGTAATCATAATATGAAACTTAACCACTTATGTCCAGTTATAATACATTGCATGTTTCCTCGACCCCAAAAACTTAATAAAACCAAAGCAGGTATAAAACGTGGGGCTATGAACTCACCTTGAGTGAGCGAATGTCAAGTATATCACAGATAAATGGACACGTAAATCGTCAGATGCAACCTATTTAAATTAAGGTCGTATAAGACTATCACAAAGAGGTAAATACTAACCAGCATAATTCTATATTGCTAATCACCATCTAATTGTTTTGGTAAAATTGTGTTTAATAAGTTAAAACGTTTATAATTGTCGTTGTAGTAAAACTGGCGTAACTTTCGCGTTTTAAGCCCGATTTTGACGTTTCTTATGCCCACGCTTTCGTATTAGGACGAGTTATAATTATTTGACATTTTCATATTTTTAGTCCCCTGATGAACAGTACTTTTTACTGTTCACAGAACTCAGTTATAAAGTGTTTTATTTTTAATAGTATTAGGTTATCGTAAAACCCTAACCGCATATTTTATTCGTTTAGCTCCGTTTTAGCGATTCTTTCGAGCACGTTCTCGTATTGAAGAGTCTATTATTTATGATTACAAAAATAAATGTTTCTGTCCATGACAATAACTTTTATAAAAATAGTATTATAACAGTATTAATTGTAGTAAACTCGCGAATTTATACTCATATCGTTATTAATTAAAAAGTATCGTTTCTTATCATTTTGGAATCTAAAAATATGTTGTAAATCTGTTAAAATACTAAACCTTGCTGTTTTATATATAATTTTATAAAATTGTTTTATATAAATTCCTTTTATAAATCCCTTTTATTTATTGTAAACTTGTTTTTTAATACCGTTAACTTTTTCGGATATTTATCCGTTTTTCAAGTTTCTAGCTTTTTTGAATTGTCATGAGACGTACTAATTTTTAAAAAAATATAAAATGTACAGGTGTATGCAAATTAAAAAGAAAGTTAGGATGTCTTTCTTGATTCCATATGTAAACTTTGTTTCTATAACTTTCAACTTTGTATTTTACCATAAGTCTTTTATACTATATATATATTATATGTCTTACATATAATAAAGTCCATTAGTCCATAATTGTGCTCATATGTCCAAGTTACCAAGATTAACAAGTTTATCAAGTTGATTATACACATTTACTTGTTGCTTTTCATGTAAATCATTAAAAACCCTAATCCTTCATTAACACTTTTTAAGCTTAACCAAGGTTGTTAATCACTTATAATTCCATTATAACCTTTTTTTAGTGTTCATATAACATCACTAAAAGTCCATAAACAAGATTAACATGTCATTTGCATTACTTTTACTTGTAACATATTAAGTAAACTTTATAAACCCTAATTTGTACATAATCATTTTTACACTTAACCAACATGGTATAACACTTATAGATCCATTTTAACATGATATTATCAACCTAATATCATATGAAAAAGTGTACAAAAGCATAATCACAAGTAAAAATCCCTTTTACATGTTTAAAAGTCTTAAATGGTGATTTTTCTATATAGAACATCATATACATATAAAATCATGAAAATGAAAAGATAAAGGTTTTAGATAACCTTAGTAATGAATGATGATGATGAGAAATATGTGCTAAACCCTTGTTTAGACTTTAAACCCAAGCTAGCAAGCTATTCAAACCCTAATTCAATATGAAACCCTAATCTTGATTTCTTGCTTCAACACTTGTAAATGATTAACCAAGTCTTGCAAATACCTTAGTATATCTTAGGAATGATGTGTGTATGCTTGTAAATATTGAGAATGAAAATTGTATGGTTTGATTATGGTTGTGGTTTGATGCCGTGGCCTAAAGAGAGCCAAAGGGAGAAGTTTGTTTGATTTTTAGTTAAATGTTGGTGTTGTAAGAGTTCTCTATACGAGAATGTCATGTAAAATAAGAAATATCAAAAAGATGCAATAGTGGTAAAGAACAAGATGAGGGTCTTAGGGAAGTTGGTCTTGGTCAAAGAAACAAGGTATGTATAAGTTTAATGGAGTAGATGTTGTACAAAGACCTAGTTGCAAGATTTTTTTCATTTTTCTTGTATATAACTCTTTAAATCCGTCCCAAAAATAGACAATATATGAGATATTTTTTGTAAAATTTGAGTATTGAGTATAGTTGTGGGTATTTGTTGAAGCGTAGAAAAGTTTTGGTGGTTCCGGAGAGCCCAAAACGCAATTATAATTTGCGAAACGTAATCAATTTACGCAACCAATAAAAATACAATGAACAAAGACCATAATTATTCTCAAAATAATTATTTAATACTTGATTGATGTAAACATTTAATCGTTTGACGCCCATTTACATTGAATGATCATTTTTGGCTTACGCGATTTAACTTAACGTATACGATTTAAAGCAAACGCGTACAATACAAAAGATACATTATGGATGTATTGACGACGTCAATGACCCTAAAACACTGGTTGTTATACAATCTTCCATTTCCTTTCTACTTTTCTCTCATGATGTTTCGGGTTTCATAGTGCTTATTCGGCTTATATATAGCTTATTGGTATAGCTTATTCGTGCGTTTGGATCTTAGTTATTTTGGGATAACATGTGATATCAAGAGCCAAGGGGTTTTTGGTGATTTTGTGGTGGTTCGTGTGGTTTAAGCCAAGCCGTGGCTTATTTGTAGCTTATTTGTTTTTTTAAAGAACGGTTTGTTAAAGCTTCTTTTTCATCTAACTTTTATAGCTTATTTACAGTTTTTTTATAGCTTATCTAGATTTAGATCTTTTCTTGTTTTGTTTTTGAGTCAACAACCGTTCGAAAATTCTTTAAGAAAAAAAGTGGAACTTTTTTCATCTTAAAAATAAAAAAGTTTGTGTTTTTATGTTAAGAATTTCTTAGATTTACTTATTTTTGCAAAAGAAATCATCTAAAAACGTCAAAAAGTGTGTCTTTTTCGTGTTTCAAAAAATTGTTTATTTGTACTAGGCGATTTATACTCAAAAAGTACAGGAGAAACATACGGGTGAAACATACATGCGAAACATACGCTTTACTTCAGGCGATTTATACATGGTTTTGTGCTAGGCGATTTATACCAGCTGGCTTAGGCGAAACATACGTGATTTTTGAACTGGGTGATTTATACATTTTGTATTAGGCGATTTATACGTCTTCTACTAGCCGATTTATACACTCAAAGTCAGGCGATTTATACGTGTTCCTCTAGGCGATTTATACCAATTTGCTTGGGCGAAATATACGTATTAATCAGGCGATTTATACCAGTCAAAGTTAGGCAATTTATACTTGTTTTCAGGCGATTTATACTTGAGGTTGGGCGATTTATACTAAGTTAGAGTTTACCGAAAATCAATTTTGGTTAACCAAATTTAGTACCAATTTCGGGTAAGTCAAATTCGGTGAAAAACAAATTGGACTTTTATTGTAACACTTCATTTGGACTACAAAGACACATAATTCTACAACAACTTCCACACAAGACATGTACTTCAAAGTAAAATCAAACCACAACTCAATCACTTCATAAAAACTTAAGATCCGATATCTACTCACACCAAAATCAAAATGTCAACTACGAATAACAATAACAACATGCAAACTCAAACATCAAGTGCTCTTCATAATGCCATCATGGAAGCTAGAGGTAAAGACCGTCCACCAATGTTAGCACCTGGTAACTACGTTCAATGGAAATCCAGACTTTTAAGATACATTGATACCAAACCAAACAAAGACCTTATCCACCACTGTCTTGCCAATCCACCCTACAAATTCAAATGGGTTGAGAAGACTGTTCCAGTTGCAGAAGGTAGTACTGAAATTACAAGAATGTTTCTGATGATATAAGGAAACAATTGGATACTAAAGCTGAAGTAGTTCATATAATTCTCACAGGGATTGACAATGATATCTGCTCTACAGTTGATGCTTGTCCTAATGCAATGGAGATGTGGAAAGCAATTGAAAGGTTGAAACAAGGTGAGTCAATCAATGTTTAAGATCTTGAAACCAATTTGTATTGGGAGTTTGGAAAGTTCACATCACGGGATGGTGAATCGCTTGAATCGTATTACTCAAGGTTTTACAAGATGATGAATGAGCTTGTTAGAAATCAGTGTGATGTTACCAATCATCAAGTGAATGTTCAGTTCTTACTTCAACTACAACCAGAATGGCAAAGGTTTGTAACACTTGTTAAGCAGAGTCAAAAATTGAAGACTGTCTCCTACCACAAACTTTATGACATCCTGAAGCAACACCAGAATGAAGTTTACGAGATAAGAGCTGAAAGACAAGCACGTACTGCTAATCCACTTGCAATTATTGCTCAACAACAACCAGTTTACCATCCTCAACCTCAACCCACTCACTACTTTTAAAATTCCTCAACCAGATCACAACAAGCTGCTACCAGAAACAGAGGTAAAGCAATTGTCAACTATCCTCCACCCACTTACAATCCAGAACCCGCTACCGTTGCTGAAGATGATGAAATGTCAAAGCAGAAGGATATTGATAAAATTATGGCTTTAATTTCTCTATCATTAAAGAAAATCTACAAACCTACCAACAACAACCTCAGAACTTCATCAAACACTAGTAGAGCTAATCATGACAATTCTCCAAGAACAAGCAGAGGAACTAGGTATGATAATCAGAAGGCAGTTAATGTTGTTGGGGCTATGGATACTGTAGGAACACATGTGGTGCAACAATATGGGATTTAATGTTATAACTGCGAGGAATATGGGCATGTAGATAAGTAATCTCAGAAACCAAAATAGGCAACGGATTCAGCTTATCACAAGGAGAAGATGCTATTATGTAAGCAGGAGGAAGCTGGAATTTAATTGAGTGTTGAACAAGTTGATTGGAGGGATGACAGTAATGATGAACCTGATGATCAAGAGTTGGAAGCACATTATATGTACATGGAAAAGATCCAAGAGGTTTCTTCAGATGCTGCTGCTAATTCCAGACCCATCTTTGATGTTGAGCCATTGCAAAAGGTACAATATGATAATGATAACTATAATTTGTTTGCCAATGACAAACAACATCCTAAGCAACCTGAATCTATTAATGACACATATATTGATGAACAAGATAATACTAACATCATTATTGATTCATTGGATATGAGTTATAATAGAGAAAAGGCTGACCAGGATGATGAAGATGATAGTCTTGCACAAGAACGTGATTTGCTTGCTTCTTTAATAGAGAAACTAAAATGTGAAATTGATGATATTAAAAATCAAAATAAACTTTTGGAATCATCAAACAAGATTTTAGTTGATAAATTGAAAAGTGAAATTGAGGATTTCAAAAACAAAAATAAAAGTTTAGAATCATCAAACACACATTTTAAAGAAGCAAATAGTGAATTGTCAAAGACTAATCAATTGATGTTTAAAGATCTTAAAAAGTTCCAAGCTGAACTTGATAGGTATCATGATATAAATTATGCGTCGAAGGTGGAAATTGATTGTGCAAAAGCTAAAAGGGATTTGATGTCATACAAAATGGAATCTCAAAAGTCATTTAATGAATATACTCGAAAGATAAATGATTTAAATCAAATGATTTCAGAAATGCAAAAGGAGCTTATTGCACATCAAGAGACCATCTCCATAATGTCACAACAAAATGAGGCTCAAAAGCAGTTTCACAAAACTCGTAAAGATAATGAACTTGAAAAAGTCATTGCTTTAGAAAATAAAATCAAAGTTTTGGATGATATTGTTTACAAAATTGGTCAATCAGTTCAAACAATGAATACGCTTAATCATAATTGTAAAACGAGTTTTGTTAAACTTGAGTTTCTCAAGAAAGCTCAAAGAGCGAATCCTCGTCTGTATGATACAGGTTGCTATAATGATAATCTTGCTTTAATGTTAGCTCCTGAATCTGACAAAACGATTCGTCTTGCCCAAGAAATCCGATCAAAATTAAGTGATTTAATCAAACCTTTTGATTACAATCACTTAAATAGTCTGTATGATTTGTTTGTTCCACAACGTAAAAAATCAGCTGAACAGAATTGTTTTTCAAATATGAGTCATACATATTTTACAAATGTATACTCAAAAGAGAATTTTAATAAACAAACAACTTGAATAAAGAAACGGTTGGATGAATCCACTATGTGGGATAAAAAATGTAAAAGTTCTCAGATATTTCAAACACTTAAACAAAATATAAGCATGATTTTTCAAGGTGTGGAATGCTGCAAAGAAGTCATTACTAGAAAGATTGGACATGGTTTCATTAATCTAATGATTAGTAGTACCATTGAAACCAACCTTGATCCTCAAATTCATAAACTTATGCATAATACAGACACATTTCTTCAAACTCTGAAAGAGGAAATGGTTGATGATTTGAGATACTTCAATTCTCTTGAACAAGAAGTAGACTCTCTTAAATCTCAACTAGAAACTCAAAAGACACAGTTTTTGAATGAAATCGATCGACTCTCAAGAGAATATTACTATGCTGATCACATGAATGCAATACTTGGTGTGTATACTAAACTTGATGAAGTTACTAATTTGCAATGTGATTATTTGGAAGCTTTGGAAAAATTTCAAAGTTTTGAAAATGAGCTTTCAATAAGAAATACAACGTCAAAAAGTTTTGAAGCACTTCAGCAACATGCGATTAATCTTAAACTTGCTTTACAGCAATGTCAAGAACAGATTAAAAATGACAAAGCTTGGAAACAAAAAGAATCAAATTCATTTTGAGAATTAAATGTCAAATATTTTGAAATTCAAGACTTGAAAGCTCAATTACAAGACAAAGGCATTGCAATAAGTGAGTTGAAGAAACTCATTGAAAAGATGAAAGGAAAATATGTGGAAACTAAGTTTGAAAAACCATCGGTTATTCAACAACCGAATGCTTTTAAAAGTCAAAGACAATCAATTTTAGGTAAACTGGCTACCTTTTCAGATCTCCTTGCAAAGAAAAGAAATTTTTCAAAGTTCAAAAGTACGGTATCTAAAAATGATGTTCAAAGGATTATATCAAAACAGTCACTACACAGATTTTGCTCAGAATGTTAGATCAATTTTAATAGAACACAAATGTGATTCACCCGGAATGTATAAAGGAACACAATGCCAAATCAAACAAGAACACCACAGTTCCCTCAAGACAATAAAAACTAACAACCTCATGCATTTCTCTACAGGAGTATATCCCACTAATATGTTAGCAGACGGGAATAAGGAACAAAGCGAACCACAAATTAAGAAATCAATTAGGAAGATATAGTCATGCCTAACAAAAGTCAAGGAAGATCAAGAGTAGAAGAACACAAAAACATAGGAATTTTTAAGTTTTTCAATAATAAAATGTCTGTAACTAGCGTGGTAAAGACAGTTAGAATACTAGAATCTAGAATTAAACTTTGTTTGTGTTACTTGTGAAAAGTGTGTGCTGAATGACAATCATGATATGTGTGTTCTTTATTATATTAGTGGCGTGAATTCTAGGACTAAACAACCAATAGTTGTGCCTATTAGTACTAAAGAACCCAAATGAACTATGAACCAATCTGTTGCAACACTCCTAAAAAGAATAGTTGCTGCATAATCCACTAACCAGAAACCTAGAAGCACAATTAGGAAGCAATATGAGCAGATTAGTACAGATATGAAATGTTGGTACTCAAGATTACACACCACCAGGATAAAATGGAAACCTAATCTAGCACAATATAAAGTGAATGTTAAAGCAAATACTAGTATGTCTCTAGGAATTAAACCTAGAACTACTAATATTTCGAAACAACGACACTTAGGAAATCCACTGTATCAAATACTCCATCGTCTTCTAATTCTTTTGCAATTCGCAGAGATAATTCTGTTCATCGTCAACTTTGGGTGCTCAAAGCACATGACGGGAAATCTTAAGCTTCTAAGTAATTTTGTGGAGAAATTTCCAGGAACGGTAAAGTTTGGAAATGATCAAATTACACCGATTATTGGTTATAGAGATCAGGTTCAAGGGAATATCATTATCAAACGGGTTTACTACGTCCAAGGGCTGAATCACAATTTATTCTCTGTTGGTCAATTTTGTAAAGCGGATTTGGAAGTTGCTTTTCGGAAATCTGCATGCTATGTTCGTGACTTGAAAGGAAATGATCTTCTCACAGGTTCTCGTGGATCAAATCTTTATTCAATCGCTCTTTAAGACACAACTTCTCCTAATCTAATCTTCTTAATGGCTAAAGCTACATCATCTTAAGCATGGTTATGGCATCGTCGTCTCTCTCACTTGAACTTCGATTCCATCAACTTGCTGTCAAAAAATGATATTGTGATTGGTCTTCCAAAGTTAAAATTCGTCAAAGATCATCTTTGTTCTTCTTGTGAGTTGGGGAAAGCCAAACAAAAGTCCTTTCACACAATGACTACCCCAAGCTCCAAAAGACGGTTACAACTTCTACACATGGACTTATGTGGTCCCATGCGGGTAGAAAGTATTAATGGAAAGAAATATGTTCTCGTAATTGTTGATGACTACTCCAAATATACTTGGACTCACTTCTTGAGGTCTAAAGATGAAACACCAGAAGTTCTCATCGATTTCCTCAAACTTGTTCAAAGAGGACTATATGCTCAAGTTAGAACAATTCGAACTGACAAAGGTACAAAATTCTTGAATAAAACTCGTCATGCATACTTTGCTCAAGAAGGGACTGAACACCAAACGTCTGTTGCTCGAACACCTGAACAAAATGGCGTTGTCGAAAGACGAAACCGTACTCTTGTTGAGGCTGCTCGAACAATGCTAAGCGCCG
>BQNB010022742.1:0-62643 GCA_026074375.1 Tanacetum coccineum | reverse complement strand
TATCTTCTGTTAATTCACTTGCGTAAGTTAAAGTGTCTTGAATTGATTGTAGTCACCAAACAAACTTGTGCCAGTCTCTCAGGCTGAAACCCCCCCTTTTACTTGTTAGAATTAGGATTAGAAATAACATAGGATTAGCATAGGTTTGACTTAGATTAGAATTAACATAGAATTAGTAAACCAAGATATAAATAAATTGAGAGATTTAACCTCGGTTCAAGTGTTTGACACCCTACTTACCACGAATCTACCACCGACCGGGTACACTGCCCGTTAAAGTGTTGTTTTTTGTTAAGTCGACAAAATATAAATTTAAAACTTGAATCATAAAAATATACACCATACAACGACAACTCATACTAAATACATGAGCCATAACCCATAATAAGTACACGACTAACAATTTTATGTCATTTTAAATCTTATAATTGCAGTTAACAGCTAATTTACCAAATAACTTTATTGAAAAAAGATACAACTTGTAGCTTATATTGACCGTTTGCAGCTTACAAAATAGCCAACGACTAAGTTTTGCCAAACATACGCATGTTTGAATAGAAAACAAAAGCTTTTCTACTTAAGAATTTATAAATGAGTAAATTTGTTTGACATAAATACCTGTAAGTTTTATGTTTGAATTAGTGGTTTTAAATTTAAGATATTTTCTTCGGTTTTCAAGTTCGAGTTACTTTTGTTTTAGTTGACATGATTATGTTTTGATTTTTAAGCGTCACACGATTTTCCCTTTAATCATTCGATCAAATTTGAGTAAACTCTATATATATCGCACATATTCTATTATATATTACAGAACCATTTTCATCATGTACTATGTATACAACGAGTTGGAAAATGACCCGCGCGTTGTGGCGAGGGCAACGTAGATAGTTGGAATAAGTGGGCACATATAGTATACGCAAGTATAACAATTATGTAGTTATGTTTTCAATTAAAGGAGCCGGCCAACATACGATACTAATATTGACCACGAAACAAAACATCCTTATTGCAACAATAATCCACCATGTTGGTAAGATACGATACTAATATTGACCACGAAACAAAACATCCTTATTGCAACAATAATCCACCATGTTGGTAAGATAGCAGCGCCATATTTGGTACATGTGGGTTTTGAGTTTTGACACATAACTGCATATCATATGATTGATAATAGTGAATAACAATATGAATGAAGATGGAACATACTTCATGTGGTGATTTTTCCTGCCATAAACCATTTAAGCCAAGCATTTGACATGAAGGAACATATAGTTTGAGATTAGCAACATACAACCAAAGAATACCAGTAACATTAAATTTCACTTCAAAAGTGAACAACATGCATTTTGATGCATACTATGTGTTTGATACATACATATTCCAATTGTTATCACACTTATTATATACTTTTTAATTTCTGATTAGAATAGATAGTTCTCAGGTAATTTGAGCTTTACACAAAAGCAATGACAATATCTTCGGACTGATTTATGACACGAATAAGAAGTAGCAACATGTTACCTTATTTAGCTGATCGTGAAACAAATTAGCAACCAACGCATATATGGAGAATATGTTTTAACGAATCTGAAGCAGGTTCCAATGTCCATAGTGGGTTGAACTCGTTAGGATGGAACTTGTGCTCTCCATGGGATTCTTTGAAAGGGCATGGTTGCGCTTCATTCAAGAGCAAGTCCCCTTCTGAGTATGAAGCCAGATGTTGTTTTCTTCTTATCTCCTACCTAAAAAAGTCCAAGCAAATCAGGCGCGGTGATTCTGAACATATGATACTAATAAACAGTAGACAGAATGGTGGATGTTCTGTAATTTTAAAAGCGGTGATTAACAAACCAATGTGATTGCTTTAGAGGTGGCAAAACGAGTAGCTGTTGAAACGGGCGGTTGGGTTGAATCACATACACATTTTTGTTCATACCTAAAACCGAATAACACATTCCTCTTGAAGCTTTTTTTGTTTTTGTAGTTTGACCCGATTCAGATAAAACTCAACCTAAATCGACCCATTTATAAGTAATGGATCGAAATTTACACATCCGGTTTGCATAATAAGTAATAAAACAGATAATTATATGAACATTTTAATCTGATTAGATAAAGTCTTACACTTTTTCAATCATTTTGCATGTTCAATATTCCTAATTTTATTCAAGTGTGTGTGTGCAACTTTATGTACACGATTAATAGTAATTTGCATACACACAGAAAAAGAATAACAATATGCACCATGCACATCTGGTTTCATAAACTCCTGTTGCTACCGTAGCAGACGTGATGCATTTTTAACACTTGCATCTGGTCTCTTAAACTCCCAAGAACTCTTGTCGCTTTATTGTATTAAAACATGTTTTATACATCAATCTTGCAGCAGCAAAACATCACAGGCTATAAATATTGATGTACAATTACTCCACTTATTTATATCCATTTACCTCTTACCAAAGAAAAGTGTGCTTGTCATTTGTTTCCTAAATATAATATAGAGTAAAAAAGCATAAAACATACTTACCAGGGCCGTCTTTGAGGGTGTGCAAGGTGGGCGACCGCACAGGGCCCCAAAAATTTTAAGGGCACCATAATTTATCCCGTTAACAGTTATATGCATTTATCTTATAAACGATGACACTTTATATATACCGTTTCTTATCAGGGCCTCATTATGTAATTTCGTTCAGGGCCTTCAAAAATTTCATAAATTTAGAGACGGCCCTGATACTTACAGAGGGTGTTTGTTGATCTTATTCAATTGTTTTTACGTGTTATATTTTGGCGATCTCCAAGTAGCAGCTTAATGTACTCTGGGTACACCAAGTGCGCAAAACAACACGTCCCCCCATGCAACAGCAATGATACTTCAGACGTGCGTTCCTAGGATTGTTCTTTATATGCTCCTCGTGCTAGATACGGGCACCATAGTGTTGGCATGTCTGTTCACAGGTTCCAAGATGCACATATCCGACCGGGGGACATGTGATTATAATGAAAATTATCAAATGAAAATCACACACACATGTTAATCGTTCACAAAAGACATTACTGATAATTACCCGTAGCTCTTGGATGCCTGGTAGAAAATTCATATCACATGTAACATGATCATTAGCAGGTACGCTGTCCGCAACACCTAATTAAAAACAATGTAGTATATTAATGTTAGCCGCAACACGTCAAATGCTATTGTGGCCGGTAGTTAAATCCTACAAATCTAACATAACTTGTATACATTAAAACTAACCATTTAATGTATAATAGCAAAAAGCATTTTAAAGAAGTTAAGGTAGGCAAACATACCTGTGACATGAGCCTGTGGCATACAATGTTCTGAAGAAGAAACAATAGGGACATTTAAGATGCGTTTAGTTGGGGGAAAACACCCTTATTTCCACAAAATGTTTTGTGAAAAACAAGGAAAACAGAGATCGCGATCAAATCGTTGTTTTCCAACAAAATTCTCTACAAGACACAAAACATGTATTTTCCAACTTAACAAGAGAAACTACAAAACATATTTTATTTGTTTCCTTGTTTTCTTTGTAACCTTGAGAATGGAAAACAATATCACATTAACGCGTTTTCTATGTGTTGTGGAAAATAAATCTCCTTTTTTTACAAATCTGAAAACACAAAACTAGAAAAAAATTTCTCCAACTAAACGCAGCCTTACATTCTCCATAGAAGTGGCGGTTCTGTTACTACACTCGCCTGTAAAATGGACAGATGTATAACAACTCACGTATGGCCACTTTACAAAAAAAAATTAATTGATACACCACAAAAACTATAATAAAAACCGTCAAAAATTGAAATTTTTTTTATGAAAACACATACTTACAAACAAAATTTGTAACATAGAACTCGCCCTTTTTCCTCTTTCCACTGCCGACCCAAAAACCACCACTTCACTTTGGCATCCTCCATGGGAAGCTGCAAACACTTAAAATCAAAAAGATTTCTCTTACCCACAAAGTTGCATCAAGTCAATTAAAGAAAAAAACCCTAAATTGTTGTCTATAAAAAAGAAATCCCAAATTAGGGTTTATTTCTCTAAAAGTGTTATATGGATGAAGAAATGACTGGAAAAAATAGAAGGATCCAGATATATTTTGAGTCGGCAAAAAATATTGTGCTGATAAGAGAGTGGTGAGACTGAATTGGTTTACGCAAAAGATGGCCTAAAATATTGCGTAAACTGAGGTTGGACCATAAGGAGTAGTAAGCCCGGAAAAAAAACCCGCATGTGGCACCGACCACATGGGATTAGTATAGAAGATAATAAGATAGATATAAATTGTAAAAGAAGATGAATAAGGTTGATAATGTTGTTAAACAATCTCTTAGCAAAGATGAAACATTTTAAATATAGTTTTTTGAGTTGAGTTGTCGTATGTCACAGCAATTTTCAGCTAAAATTATTTTTTATTACACGTTGTATGTATAAAACGTTACAAGAAGCATTTAAAACACTATCTCGTCACCAACTCAAATCTATACTGCATGGAGTATAAAGCAAATTGAACACTCTCTTCTCATTAAATGTCAAAAATTAAGTAATACAATTATTTATGCATATTGTACAACTTTTGATGCAAACAATAAAATACTGAAATTCAATAATACAAACATTCATGCAATATGCACAATTAACCAATGCACAAACACATACTTATTGACTGGTCAACACATTTAATATTATTCTTAAAACACGCATGACTATTTAATGTAATTTTTAAAACACCCATAGAATGAAAAGTATATGTTATTATACACATTATACAAACTAATAAAACACACAAAGCTTTATACAATTTATATGCTAATATATACTCCCTCCGTCCCAAAATTATTGTCCTCCGACAAAAAACACACAGTTTAAGAAAAGTGCATTTATTACTGCTTTATCTTTCTTACTTTTTGACAGAAAGACAGTTTTACCCTTCGCTATTTATTTAAAGTCTTCTTTAAAGTTTGTAATAATAATTTCAAACAAGGGTAATATAGTAAACTTGACCAAACTTTCCTATCTATTTTTAGTAGTGGACAATTAAATTGGGACATTCCAAAAAGGAAACGTGGACAATAAAAATGGGACGGAGGGAGTATAATTTTGAAAGCCGGACCGGACCAAGGGGTCAATCGGGAACCTGAGTGTTCACCGGTTTGACTAGCAAATAAAAGCCGTCTGAAAACGAAATGAAGAAAACCGGTCAAAACCTATAAAAATGAGTGAACCGGACAAGCAAATAAAAGCCGCCGCAACGCGCGAGTACCCTGCTAGTAAAAAAACACATTTACACTCTAGCTTCTCAAACAAAAAATATTTGATGCCGCCGCTTTGCGCGCTAACATACTAGTATTACATAAGCTGTAATCAAGCGACTAGTTTGTATATTTCAAAAATCATAGTTGTGTGCTGATGGGTTTTCTATTCCCTAACTAGATTAATGCGCAGCGGAAATAACAATTAATCTAGGGCAAGAAGGGAACTAAACCCTAAAGGATCTAAACCTAATTGACTAAAAACAACTTAAAATAAATAAATAAATGAATAAATAACTAAATAAGAAAATACTAACATTTGAGAAAATCGTATTTCTCACACGCGGACCACCTTGGTCGAACTTGGAGGCAAGTACCCAAATGAGAGTACCTCTAATAGCTCACACCCACGAACGAAAGAGAAAAGAAAACGAATTCGAAGTCCTAGGGTCTCGTTACACGAAAGACTCTTACAATGAGTAAGAATAAAAAAGAAGGAATGGGCAATGAAGACCTTGGCATGCCCCTCTATTTATATCCAAAAGGAGGGGGTTGGGTTTACTATTTTGGGCGATGTGGGACATCCCTAAAAACCGTCCCAAGGTTTGTTACTTGTTGTTTCTCTTTACAGTTTATTGAGGGCAACCCAAAAAAAGACTCTACTTTTGACAATAGTCTTACTAATTAGTTATGAACTTGGACACTAAATCCAATATGCGCATCATATCTATCTGGTTCACCTTTCCTCAAAGGTCTGTTTCTCTAGTATATCTATTATCATGTCGCAACATTTTAGTTGATCTTTTATTCCCATTTTGCTGTGTGAAATTAATTAATAATATCAAAATATTAATTGACACACCACATGTTTGACAAAAAGCCGCAACAATTATTTTAACAAAAACATCAAGTTTATAGCAAAAGCTTACATGGTTGTTTAGTCAAGAGAGTTGTACAGTATTGGTTTTCATTTGTTTTATACCAAGAGTTGTTTGATGCTCGGCTCAAGCAGGGTTTCCACATTCTTCATTGTGAATCATTTGTTATCACTCGGTGTTCTGGCAAATACACAATGTATTGCGTAGGACTCTTGATAACAGCTTGTGGAACCTGATGATGTTAAAAGTGTTTGAAATATGAAATGTGGTCCTAACGAGATTTTTTATGATCTCTTGGCTCTGAGTACACGATTAGTGCATTTAGTTTTAGTCTCGGAGCTGGTGCATATTGCCACTATTCAATATCAACTAAATCTCGGAGTGTGATGTCAATAGATATCGTGTGTATCTCCGTGACAAATGAGATAAGTTTTGTGAGAGAAACCGAATGGCTGAGAAGGGTTGTGATTGCATCTTCCAACTCCCACCCATTGGGTCCTGATGTCGTTTTTCTATGTCAGCAATCAACTTGTGATTTGACAGCATATGTATTGACCCGGTTTTGCTTTAAGTTGTGTGAGGGCTTCTTTCTTTAGTCCCTTTATCCATTACCTTTCTTTTCAATTCTTCAACGCCTTCATGCTTACCAGACGTCATTAATCACCTTGTTGTGATTGTTTAGTGTTAGCTCTTCTTAGTCGGCATTATTCCACATATACATCATCTCCAATCATACCTAGGATCATGCTATTTCTAACTTTGGATTATCTCTTGGGTTGATCCTCCGTTCTTGTTGGATCTAGGATTTTATTCATAACCTAACACCTTATGACTTCTGAATTGTCGTGATATAAGATTGTTGTTGGGTATATGATCGAACATAAAACCTTTTCAGACATTGAAGTCAAATATATATATTTTTTAAATCATTTTCTCCCCTTTATTTTTAAATAATAAACCTTAGTTTTTGAAATATTCCCTTGTGATTAATATATGTCTTGAAAAATATGTGGGAGAAAATATGGTCCAGCATGAATGGCTTGAGAACATTTATGATAATGTTTTGAATAAATAAGAATATGGTCGTTGATGTGTATCAGAACATTAAAAACTTTGTTTTTGAAAAACTCCCCCTCAAAAATAAGACCAATTGAGAAATTGTTGTCTTTTAAAAACATTGTGAGGGATGGAGTGTTGAACACACAATTTTGAAAGATTATGATTTGTCATCGAGAAATTCTTGAAAATTGTGTTCAACTTTTTAAAAAACCAGATGTTAGAGGACTTCTCTTCTAACGGTTTATGGGTAAGCGACACTGAAACGTCAACTTAACACTTTTTCTTACGGCTAAAAACATTGAATGTCTGTAGTTAAGGAAACGCTCAAGACCGAGAAACGTTAATTTTCTCGTTGTGAGGATAAGTTATAAACCTTCCTTTATTTGAAGTCCAGGTTATGTCTGACATTTGCAACATAAGCCATTTAGGAAAATTAGAATGGAATAATTTGAAACTTATTTGCAACTCTCGCTCGAACTTCATTTACACAAACCGTGTCAATGTTAATCGACATTTCTAAGCACGGAAGGTTTTCGTTCCATAGAGACATGTCGAGAAGAATCTTTTTTGGATAAATTTCTGTTTTCTGATTTTGTTTTGTATATATATCTGTTGTCCTCAGCATTGCTTATGTGAAGGTGGAATAGTAATTTCCAACTCTTGTCTGTGATGTAGCTGTCTTGTTTGCAGTAAGGAACATACTTTTGGAAACACAGCTTTGAACTTGACTGTTCATTGCTGTTTGTGGTCGTGATTCCGTGTTCTGAACGGTTATGAGCAATGAGTCATTTGATGAAGACGAGCCTGAACTGATCATTCTTTGTGAACTGACATTCATTTGGACATTGACGATCGAGGCTTGTAAACTGCGTTGTTTAACGTCATTTGAACATTGAGGAACGGGGCCTGAGTGTTATTTTTACTGCAGCACGACATTTATCGTTGAACGACCGTGCTTGAACTGTTGTGTTCAATGTTATTTGATCATGGTACGATCGAGGCTTGAACTGCAGTTTGTTCAAACGTCATTTTAACATTGAGGAACGGGGCCTGAAGTGTTATTTTCAGCAGACACATTTGACGCTTGTGGTTCGACGGTTGAACTGTTGTGATCAAACGTTCCATTTTTGTTGTTCATATGATCAAAAATTCCTTGAAGCCCTGTTTTGCTGAGATTCTTTCTTTGTCGAACAAACTCTGAGTCACTTCCTCTTAGAGAATTGACATGAAGTACATTTACTTAGAGAGTACCTGCACTGCTTTAAGAGCTTGTTCGCTTTTCACATTGGTTAGTGATATCTGCATTTGAACCATTTGGGGGTTCAACTTTCAACCTTGTTATGTAGAGGTGAATATCTTTCCGGTTGAGAATCCCATCTAAGACCAATTGTCTTGAAAATTCTACCCGTCGGTTTCCACCTAAGACAAGATCTAGGAGTCATTGTTTTCTTATGCACAACGGAGGTGTTTTTGATTGAAAACATATGTCCTTTTGAGATTTGTCTTTCTGGTTTCTTTGCAAACCTTGTTTGCTCTACGGGTTTGTTTCTTGTTGTTGTCTTATTGGATGGAACCTTAGCACGCGAGTTGACTTCTTTTAGGAATTTTATTACACAAGCGTCATGATTGGCATTAAAGACACATTTCTGTCATGTCGAGCATACAAATATTGTTTGGATGTCAGAAAAATTCTAGGGATCTAGATGTTCATGTGTCTTTTTCTTAGCTTCTCCTAGGTAGTGATTTTGAACAATTGTCGTTTGAGCTATAACCTTGTTGAGCTTGGTTGCAATCATGTGATGAGGTTTTGCAGGCGGCAGATTCTGCATCCCTTAGCAAATGATGTGTAGTGAATGGTTTTTGTCAGTATGTTTGTTTACTTCAACTTGGGAGGCAATACCATGGTTTTGAAATTCTTCTGGTCTTTCAGACTTATACGCAGTCGGTTTGTAATAACAACGAACCTGGTTTCCTTGTGGTTGTTAAAAACTGGTTCCCCAAGATTGATGGCTTTGCAACTTTGTATTCACACTATTTCCTGTTAGCTTCCTTAACTCAGTTTTTAATGCTGCAATTGCAAACCCCTTTTTCTGAATCTGAGCTAGTACATCAGCATTTTCATTAGACTTTTTGTTCAGTTGTTCCATTAAAGAGTCATTCTGGTTTTTGGTCTGAACTCGTGTCCTTTTGATAGAATCAAAAAGATCTTTAGTAAGTCTATTTCAAAGTGCTATTTTCCTTTATGAACTGTCATTCTGTCGAGTAATTTAGCCATCACTATGTTCCAATTCGATGTTTATTGTTTCATTTACATCGATGTCATTTTTAACCTTGGTTCATTACTTTTTCTTTCCATTATGACTTTGTTGACCTGATTTTAATTCATTGTTTTCCATTTGTAATTGTAGTTCATGATTGATAACATTGTGATTCGAGTTTTTCCAAAAATCTTTTTGAAACTGGGCAACGGTCTTTTTGAGACAAACATTTCAGACCTCGAGTATGGATCTGGAGAGTTTATGTTTGTCATTGTTATCAGTTAATTTAGCATGGTAAAGGACGTAATGTAATGACATTGTTCAGCATTTCTGGTCAACCTCTCCTTTTTATTATTGGATTCTGGGATTGTCAGTATGCTGATGTCTGTAGCAGATACATATCTTCAGCTCCGTTTGTACCTCAGCCATTGGCTCTTCATTATCTATGGGTCTGATATCTGCATCATCAACATGTGCATCATTCCCTGATCTACTGCTTGTATCCTGCTCTTGTGATTCTGTCCCATTGCTTTCAATGATAACTAAACTAGCATCCAATGCTTTACTCGAATCAACCTTTTCCTCTTGTCGTTGCCCATCTGTTCTTCATTCAACCCTGTTGTCAATACTCCATTTTTTGCAGCGCTCTTTCTCAATCGGACTTTTTACATAATCTATGTTTGGATCAGTGTATCAGGAATTCTGGGTTATCGAGTCAGAGTGTATTCTTGAAAGTAGTTTCGTCCTTGTCATTACAATAGATTTTCAGCATTCAAATAAAATCTTTGTCTTGATGAACATTGAAACGGTGTCTCGTGAACTTTTAAAGAGGCCATGATACATTCTCTAAAATCCAGTTTTATCAGTTGCTTTTGAAGTGATCACCATGTTTAGGAAACATCGTGCCTGTTGAAAGTATCTAGATATTGAAAAAGTGTCGTAAATGCGCACGTTTGAAATCCATCCTCGGTTTCGACTTCCGTTTAGTCGTTGTTTTAAAAGACGCTTGCGGAGTGAGATGAAGTCGTTGAAAAGATTACCATGCAACTTTCTTTTGATTCTGTATTGAATTTTGTTGCATTTGTTGTTATTTTGAATCGGAACACGAAATAAGGTATCTTTCTTCTCGTTTTATCGTGAGTTGAATGTGAAAGTTGTTTGGATCTTAAGTCTGGAATATGTTGATTGAAATTGTTGGTTTGTAGCATTTTCCACGTTAACCGGGATTTTTACAGTCTATGATTAAACCTGATAAATGAATTAATCAGGGATTTTACAAAATCAATAGAAAACCGTGAATGATTTGCTTCGGAATCAGCGGCCAATGATTTAATTGTATAAAAACAGATAATTTTCTGGCTAGGGTTATAGCAGATTGTTTAAATAGGCTCACCAATCTGAAACGGGCCAAAAAATACAGATGGGTCGTGAGCTAGAACAAAAACAAGTGTAACACAAATTCCAAAAAACTGAAGTAAAATGTCAATAATATTCATAGTAAACGATGGTTTTGGGGGACTCGAAAAATTTTTTTAACCCTGGGGTATACGTCTCGTTTTTCTCTTCGTTTTGAGAGGTCAACGGGCCTGAAACGGATCTTACGGGAATCAAAAAAAGGTATGGACTTGTTTTTGCTGAAACACCCTTTTTCTACACAAAAATTCTTAGTAAAACCTACTGCAATTGTAACTCGCTGTTTGATACTCGCGTTTAGCAACTCGCCGTTTAGCATTTCTCGCTGTATGTTTTAGAACTCGATGTTTTTACGCCATGCTGGTTTTTGCAACTCGTTGTTTTAGCCAACCTCGCTGTTTTAGGCAACCTCGCTTTGTTTTAGCAACTCGTGTTTTTTAGCAACTCGCTGTTTTTGCTACTCGCTGTTTTGGCAATACGCTGTTTGTTGGTCAACCAAACCGCCGTTGATATTTCCTTAAATCGTGGATCTGGTCCCTAGCTAGTCAAACCGCCGGCTAGAGATATAATTATTTAAGTAACTCTCCACCAAGAACACAATGACGAATTAAGCAATATTCAACCAAATAAGCCTTTTAGCCATGAAATAAGCTATGAATATGCAATACTAAGCGTCTCTAAGAAGATTTAACACACAATAACATGTATATCTTTGTGAATCGTCCAAAAACCAACCCCCGCTATCTCTCCCGAAGAACATCAGAAGAAATTCGATCCTCTTTAATCTTTGTAATCGAACTTGGAGCTTTGAGATTACATGTCATAGAAAACAACATACCCTTTCCTTAGCCATTTTATAGCATGGAAACAACACGTTTAACCAACCAAATGAGCTCATTATATGATTTTGAGCCGTGTGGGTTTTAGATGCAAAAATAAGCCACGAATTATAGGCTTATTAACCACACCGAATTAAAACACGTAATCCAACCTTTTGCTCTGATTACCTATTGTAGGAATCCTTGATAAACACTTCACTTCATACAATCGATTCACGAAATCGTCTAGAAAGGAGAAAGAAAGTGTTGTACTAGAGAGAGAAAGATGAGAGAAGAAATGAGAGAAATGAGAATGGTATTATATTAGAATTGGAACAACTTACTCTTTTCTATATATAGAAAAGGTGTTTTAATATTATTTAACAAGGACACCCGGGGCTCGGGTTTTTGCTTGGGATTAATCCCGAAAACATATACAATATTAGATTATCTACACAGAGCCAGATTTCCCAGATATTACTCCTATTTTACAACATTAACTAATTAAAGACCGAAGCTCCATCGTAGAGTGGACGTAACTTCCTTGTTCGAATCACTTATTAAGCTAACATAAATATGAATAAATAAACTAAATAGAAAATAACCTTTGAGAAAATCGTATTTCTCACACGCGGACCACCTTGGTCGAACTTGGAGGCAAGTACCCAAATGAGAGTACCTCTAATAGCTCACACCCACGAACGAAAGAGAAAAGAAAACGAATTCGAAGTCCTAGGGTCTCGTTACACGAAAGACTCTTTACAAGGAGTAGGAATAAGAAAGAAGGAATGAGCAATGAAGACCTTGGCATGCCCCTCTATTTATATCCAAAAGGAGGGGGTTGGGTTTACTATTTTGGGCGATGTGGGACATCCCTAAAAACCGTCCCAAGGCTTGTTACTTGTTGTTTCTTTTTACAGTTTATTGAGGGCAACCCAAAAAAGGACTCTACTTTTGACGATAGTTTTACCAATTAGTTATGAACTTGGACACTAAATCCAATATGTGCATCATATATAGATTCACTTTCCTCAAAGGTTGTTTCTCTAGTATATCAACTATTAATTGTGCATTCTATTTTCTTGGTCCGCAACATTTAGTTGATCTTTTATTCCCATTTTGCTGTGTGAAATTAATTAATAATATCAAAATATTAATTGACACACCACATGTTTGACAAAAAGCCGCAACAATTATTTTAACAAAAACATCAAGTTTATAGCAAAAGTTTACATGGTTGTTTAGTCAAGAGAGTTGTACAGTATTGGTTTTCATTTGTTTTACTATGTGACTATTTTGCTTCATCTTAGTGTGTTCAAATAGTCTCAGTAGTGGTTTTGGCCTTTTCTATCACAACCCGTAATTTTCCGATCAGTAACTTTGCCGATTCCGTTCAGTATTATAAATTTTATGAGTTTTGTGTAATTTTAACGTTTAACCGGGAAGTTATCCCGTGGTTGTCTGAGAATCATTACCGAAAGCATTCCGGGTTCCTATATATCGTAGTCTTTCGACAGTCGTCGCGTTTTTACGTTTCGAGATAATATTTAAATTTTCAGAATTTTTCGTAAAGTTTCTACGCGTTTTCAGTTCTTGTGTATTCCGTAAATAACTAGAATTATATAGTGTGTGCATGGTTACCTAGAAATTAAATCAAGAGCATCTTTGTATGTCCTAGAAAATAGGAGATCAAATTGGTCCCCCCTTGTTTCCCTTCTTGCCCACGTCTAGCATACACACACATTTACATTTCATTTGAAAATTTTCATCTTATGCTCTCCCAACACACACCCTTAATTTTTGCTAGTTGGTTCCCTACTAGTACTAAATAATTTTGAAATGCTTAGTCCTTCCTTAGCTCTTATTCGCGGATCGTTTTGGTCCCCTCCTTGGCCTTGTACTCGGTCGAACAAACCCACACACCAAGTCTAGGTGCATTCCATCCTTATACAATTTATTAACACACAACCTCATCATTTTTCAATCATCACTCTCTCACTAAAACACACATACATTCTCTTTGTTTCTCACACTAGAAAAACATTCCATTTTTTCCCTTTTGTTCCTCTTGTTGCCGCGACCTACACACAACACCAACACCAATTCTTTGTTGATTCAAGGCTTGTATTCATTTGGTTATCATCTACAACACATCTATCTTGTCATTCATCCTTTGTTCTTCACCATTTCACCATCCTTCCTATTTTTAAGGTAACATGTCATCTCTTATTTTTCATAAACGAGTTGTACTTTTATATTCGTATGATCATTCCGAACAAGGTGTACAAAGCGGATCGTTGTGAAAACCATTACCTATTTTTCTATAAAACCACAAGTCTCAAAGTTTAATCTTTTTATTTATAAATGAAAGAACATAAAAAGTAGTTGTACTTTTGCGTTTAAAAGTTTGTTGTGACTATTTTGATATATATATTATTATTATTACGGCTATGTTATTTATTGAGATTTATTGTATAGCGAGCTTAAATATTGTTGGCGAAGAGATTGAGTTAGATGTTTGTTTTGTTGGAAGCGTAAATTGAAAGTTGAAGAGGTTTATGTTTAGAATGAATTTGTTGTAATATTTGCGGTGTTGTTGAAAATAGATCGGATATCCTTTTGAGTCAATAAAAGATGCACTTTTATAAAACGGATATTTTCACGAGCGAGATGGATAAAAATGGAAAGTCGATATTTTTATAAAGGTCATGCCGAAATTTTATAAACTTTATAAATGCGTCAAAAAAATATACTTTTAATGAATAATAACGTTAAGTGTCGAGTTTAGGTCAACATTTACGGTTATCGAGTCAACTTTGGTGTGTCGGGTCACTAAAAGACGAAATACACTAAAAGACAAAATACACTAAAAGACAAAATACGCTAAAAGACGAAATACACTAAAAGGCGAAATATTTTCAAAGTGTCGAGATTTGTTAAAACTTATAACTTTCAAAAGTACGTTTGAAAAGGATACGCCAATGTCAAGACTTGTCAAAACTTATAACTTTCAAAAGTACGTTTTGAAAAGGATACGGTGTGTCTACTCATGCTCGGATGATCAGCTCTTGCGTTAAGCGGGTTATTCGTTGTACATCATTCTTAAACGACAACTATATGCTAGGTTGCCGCTAGGTACCGTGGTGAGACTTCGTTTTCACTTGATAGAGAGATTTCTTTGATTCCACAAACTCGCATAAGGTGAGTTCATAGGCCCCGCACTTTTAGTCGTTGGAATAACTGTTTTTATAAATTAGGGATGAGAAACATTGCTTGTTTTTAAAAATCGGGAACAAGTACTTTCATGAGAATTTTTTCCCTATTTAAGGTTTTGTCCTAAGTAGACGCCTAGACCTCCTATTGGCCTAAAAACCTATCATGAAACTGTTAATTTCTTGAACGGTAGGACCGGTTGAGGGAGCGCGAGTGAATAAATAGATCTATTGGGATTAATTATCCCTATCCGGGTAAGTCGCACTTACTACCCATGGGTCGCCCGATTAAACGGATATATGTCATGTCAAATTTTGGATAGGAAATCTTAGGTCGGATTTCCTCTAGGGCAATGCAACCTATAGCTATATGAAAGCTATGTCTCAGAATTAGCATCGGTGTCATGAGCTTAGTGCAACGTAAATATCTTTTATGTGAAGTTGTATTTGTTATAAATGTCGCATGCCTGTAACATCTTGTGGTCCACTATTACATCAAATTAAACCTATGAATTCACTCAACTTTATGTTGACCGTTTTAAGCATGTTTTTCTTAGGTGCTTAGCTTTGGACTTCCCTGATGTGCTATGTGGAGTCTACGTGCAATATGATATCATCTTTCAAGACTTTAGTATCATTTATACTCGTTGTCTTTTGAAAACTTAATTATGCTTCCACAACATTTTAAATTTCATTTCAAATCTTGTAAGACTTGTCCATTTTTAATAAATACAACGAGTTATGATTTTCAAAACGTCCATTAGTGGTCGTTCTTTGTACTTTGTATGATGATTATTATGATGTCACGCCCCCGGACACGTATTCCGTCCAGGCCCCGTTTGGGGGTGTGACAGATTGGTATTCAGAGCCAAGGTTATAGAGAACCAGGTAGTATATACTAGGTCTGGTCTATAACCAGTATGTGATCCTTACGTGCTTTTATGTGTGCCTTATGCGTGCTTTTGCTATGGCGTATACGTGAGTACCATTTTGCCTTGAGCATGCTATGTTATGGGTTTACCTCTGCCCTGCGTTTATCGTTCCATGCCTTTATGTTACTTTGTGTTTATTTTTGCCCTTGAGCTCTACTTTGCTATGAGCTTACGTTTATCTCGAGGTTATCTTTTCTCTGCGTTTACGTTTGCCGTACGTATATTGCCCCACTTGTTTTTATAGAAGTTGTCTCCATAAATACTAAATTTTTCCTAAGACATTGCGAGTGACACAATGATCTCTAAACTTTTCTAAGATATTATGAATGACACAATGGTCTCATTTACTTCTAAAATATCGTGAATAATACGATGATCTTTAAAACTTTTCATGACTTTACATTATACCGTTTGGCATAACTTTGAAACCCGTTACAGTCTGCCGACCCCACTGATTATCCTACTATTCGACTCTGAAGACGACTGTGAACACCCGCCCCATACTGTTGAAACACCTACGTCATCTCGTTACGTCTTAACTTTTCTTGCTTCTCGTAACTTCTAGGAACATGCCGATTAAGTCGCACACAACTTTAACCCATCACATCATAACATTCCATTTCTTTTTGGAAACACAACTTTTGAATTTCGACTTATTTTATTTCGTTTACTCCGTTCGAATGTGAAGAAAATACCGACAACGAGATAAGGAATGAGTTCCGCAAGGATCGAGCGTATTGTAACTCGACAAATTGCTAATGCTATTAAAGCTGTTGTTGTCTATGAGGCAAAAATCCACGTAGCTCACGACTAAATGGATTAGGTCGTACGTTAGGAAACCGAGATGGTAAGGAATGCCAATAACGAAATAAACGACAAAAGGTCGTGAGAGCTTACATTGGTAAACAAAATAACAAAATTGGATATGTAGGAAAGTTATCCTACTTCAACAAACGTAAGTTGCGCCACACTGGGCCATGCACTGTGGAGTGCAATAACTACAAGAGAGTTTGCCATATGAGTAGAGATTGTGGGGCACCCATTTTGATAACAACATAGAGGCCGCAGTGGCAAATTAGAAACATGAAATACCTATTGTGAGTGTGGAAAATCAGGACATTGCAAGAGTGATTGTCCAAATCTGAACCGTGCGAACCGTAGTTGAAAAGTAAAAGCTCGCGAGAACTCCAAGGTCGTCAGAGATAATCTTGGTACTTAAAGAGAGATTTCCTATCGTACCTAATAGAACCTAAGTAGACTTGAACCGTAACCATAATAGTATTACACTAGTACTTCCTTGTGAATTTCGTGTATTGTGTGGATGTTTTTTTTAAACCATCTGTTCATTTTGTGTCATGATGATTTCGTTAATTACACTTTCATTCTCTAATAATTTATGTATGGTACTCCTCAAATCTATTACTGTCTTACAACCCATTTCACTATTATTTTGTAAACCGCTTTACTATTATAGACTAATTGGATGTTATCATATGAACTATTTTAGTGTCATCTTATAAACATATTAGTTGTCGCGTTATAAGCTATTTTACCGCCACCTTACAAACCGTTTAGCTAATAGCTTCTTATTTATTTCAACACCATATAAACCATTTCACTATCATTTATAAACCATTCCAGCGTCACTTCATAAACTATTTTATAGACATTTTATAAACCATTTCGCTAACACCTTATAAACTATTTCGATATCATCCTACAAACCACTTTGTCAACATCTTATAATTATCCTACTATTACCTCATAACTTATCTAGCTATCATTTAATAAACTAATTCATTTTCATCTTATAACCTATTTTACGGTTATTTATAAACTCTTTTGCTAACCCATTACAAACTACTTTGCAGTCATCTTACAAATCATTTCGTTGTCACCTCATGAACTATTTCATTGTCATTATAAACTATTCGCTGTCAATTTACAAACTATTTCATCGTCATCTTATGAACTACTTCGTGTCTTTTACAAACTAATACGTTGTCACTTTATAAAGTTTTGGGTTGTCAACTCGTAAACTATTTGATACCATATTATAAACCCCCAAACTGTTATATTATAAATCGTCACGTAATTTTCTCGTAAACTATTTTGCTATCACCTCATAAAACATTTTCCGATATTTTACAAAATATCTTGTGTCGTTATATAAACTACATTGTTTCATTATTACGAACTGTTTTGCTACCTTATAAACTATAACGTTTATACCCTATAAGAATTTAAACATATCACTAGTTTTGACGAAATGAATATTGCATCGTTAGTCCTTAATTATACATAGTCTGATCACCTATGTATAATTCAGGGAGAACCATGCCATGCTGAGAATAGTCACCATAAAATTTTGTCAATTTACCCTTACTTCCTGTTGGAAACACAAAAAGTGTCGGTCACTTCCAAGTTGTAATAGGTCTTAGCTCGTAGATTGTGTCATGTTAAGTATAGAAGCTAATCCGGCCCAAGGCCCATGGGAAGCCCATCATAGCCCATGGGCCGGCCATCATGTAACTATATAAGCCCTCTCCTAGCCTTGGAGAGGGGTTGGTTGTTTCATTTTTTCCATTTTCCATATAGTAATAACACTTTATCCATTCTATATACTTTCTCTCACTAAACATCACAACCCACATCTCTATCTCTTGTTCTTGGTAGATCATTAGATTACATGTTTCTTTAATTGGTATCAAGAGCCATGGAGTGGTGTGTTTAGTTTTTGTGTTTGTCTTGTGATTTGTGTTCAAAATCTTTATAAAGAACAAAATTTTTGATTCAAAATTTTTTGGCGTAAAAACCTTAAAGTTTTCATTTTTATTGTTCCTATAGGGTTAGTAACACTAGTTGTACAAGAATTTTTGCTAAAAACTATTCAAAAATGTGTCTTTTTGAGTTTTGAAAATTTGAGTTTCGTAGTAGTTGGAACCGAACGAGTACAACCGAACAAGAATAGCCGATCTAGTATTTCTTTGACAACCGAACGAGTTGTCTGTTTCAAGAACCGAACTAGCTAAGTTATAGTGGGAACCGAACTAGTTTGTTGTCTGTTGGAACCGAACTAGTTAACCGAACGAGTTAACCGAACAAGCAGAGCCGAACTAGCTTAGTTGTTTGACAACCGAACTAGATAACCGAACAAGCAGAGCCGAACTAGCGTATTTGTTTGACAACCGAACTAGATAACCGAACAAGCATAGCCAAACCAGCTGAACCGATCTAGTTTAACTCTTTGTCAACCGAACAAGTGGACCGAACTAGTTTGTCCCTTTGTCAACCGAACAAGACAACCGATCTAGGAAATTTCTTTGTCAACCGAACTAGTCAATTCCATTTAAGACACATTAACTCAAAGTTCTAAATTATACGGTTTATTTCTTTGACTTGTAAAATCCCGTGAAACAAACACTTGTTTTCCCGGTTTTGTCGAGAATTGTAAAATCCCGTGTAGTTTCATTTCAAGACTCAACAATCACATAACCAAACACAATTTCTTTCTACCACCGATCGATCAATTTGTAATCTTTTTGATACCACAATGACGACTCTTGCCGATAAGTCACTTCTTTCAGGAGGAGACAACAAACCACCAATGCTTGAAAAACACTTGTATGATTCTTGGAAGAGCTGAATGGAACTGTATATGTTGAATAGACCTCATGGAAGAATGATTCTTGCCTTTATTGAAAAAGGACCACTCGTTTGGCCATCAATCACTGTAGAAGGGGTAACAAGACTTAAGGAATATATCGAACTCACTCCAGCTGAAGCCATTCAAGCTGATTATGACATCAAAGCAATTAACATCATTATCTAAGGCTTTCCAACTGAAATCTATGCCCTTGTGAGTCAACATTATGTAGCAAAAGATCTTTGGTAGAAGATTAAACTGCTTATGCAAGGAACGTCATTAACAAAACAAGAACGAGAGTGCAAGTTGTATGATGAATTCGATAAGTTCACTTACAAGAAAGGAGAGTTGTTACATGAGTACTACTTGAGGTTCACTCTGTTATTCAATGATATGAACATCTGCAAGATGCCATTGGAACAATTTTAAGTTAACACCAAGTTTTTAAACACTCTTCCTGATGAATGGAGCAAATTTGTTACTGATGTTAAATTGGTCAAAGACTTGTATACTACCAATGTTGATCAACTTCATGCTTACCTACAACAACATGAAAAACATGCAAATGAAGTTCGTTTAATGCATGAATGTAACTCAGATCCTCTTACTCTAGTTGCATCTCACCAATTAACTCAGCCAACTTATCAATCTCATCTACACACTTACCCGAACTCTCAACCTCAACATCATGTTTCACCATATCAGTCTTCACAGTTTGTAACACCTTATCAGACTCAACAATTCACAACCAATCAATCAACACCTCTTTCAATCACTTATCCATCAAATGAGTACCAATCCTCCATTCACCATAACGTTTATTCTCCATAACCATCCATCCCATAATTAGAATATGCTCCTATAACTTACCAACATCAACAAACTGAATTTTCCCAACTAGACTCTGTTCTAATTATTCCAGTGTTCCAAAAAGGGGATGATCCAATTGATGCGATCAATCACATGATGTCATTCTTAACTGCTGTTGTCACATCCCGGTATCCTACTACCAACAATCAGCTAAGGATGTCGTCAAATCCTCGTCAACAAGCTACCATCTATGATGGAAAAGTAACTATGCAACCTGTTCAGGGGAGACAAACTACTTATGCTGCTGGAACAACAAGAAAATACACTCCTGGAACAAGTGGAAGCAACACAGGGAAACAACGGACTATCATCTGTTACAATTGCAAAGGGGAGGGTCATATTGCTAAGCAGTGCACTAAGCCCAAGAGAAAAAGGGATGAAACTTGGTTCAATGATAAAGTGTTGCTGGTTCAAGCTCAAGCAAGTGCTTAAGTTTTAACAAAGGAAGAAATAACATTTTTGGCAGATCCAAGACTTCCTGACACTCAAACCTCTCAGACTGTCATTACCCACAATGTTGCTTATCAAGCTGATGATCTGGATGCCTATGGCTCTGATTGTAATGAACTTAACTCAGCCAAGATTGCTCTCATGGCGAATCTTTCCAGGAATGGCTCAGATGCACTCACTAAGGTACACAATTCGAATAATCTGACCTATGATTTAATCAATCAAAGTGAGCAGATAATGACGTCTTCTGAACAGTCTAATGATGTGAATCAGACAGAAACTGAAATAACCAGTGATAGCAATATCATTCCTTATTCTCAGTATCTGAGTGAAACACAACAAGAAACTGTCCAGAATTCTAACTCTTCTGCTCAACAAGATGTCCTGATATTATCTATGTTTGAACAATTAAATACCCAAGTGATGAACTGCACCAATGTTAATCTGGAATATAAAAGTGCCAATAAAGCTTTGACTACCGAGCTTGACAGATATAAAGAAGAGGTTAAAGATTTGAAAGAAATGCAAAATGTTGAGAACAGTTTTTCAGGATCAAATGAACAGTATGCCGAGATTGAACGTCTTAAGCAAACTCTTTTTGAACAAGTGCAAGAAAAGGATTCTTTAATGAAAACAGTGTCTGATCTTAAAAATGATTTAAAAATGGAAGAAAACAGAAATATTGATAGAGAAATTGCTTTAGAAAATAAAATTAAGCAGCTTGATAATATCATTTTCAAAAGAGGTCAATCTGCGCAAACTGTTCATATGATGACTAAATCCAAAATTTGTTATGATCATTCCACAAAACAAGCTATCGGTTTTGAAAAACCTTTCTATCTGAAGAAAGTTCGGGAGTCAAAGCCAAAACTGTATGACGGGAATGTCATTCTTAAAATGGATAATGGATGCTGTTGTGAATCCTGATTTCTGATGTGACATTAATGCTTTGTGAAGAGAAGTCATTAAAAATGCTTTTGAAAGAACAAGATCCAATGGTTGTAAAACATAAAGTGAACACTAAACCCATTAATTATGCTATTCTTAATAACGATTACAACAAATGATTTGTTCGACAATCTGATTTATATAGTGAACATGCCTATTGGAAAGCGACTTCGGTCCCAGCTTTAGACCCATCTCATTCTTCCACAACCGTCAAAGTTGAGGTTCCAAAAGAACTTCCAAAAGTAAGTATGGTGTATACTAGCTTGAAAGAGCTCAAACGCTATCTTACTGGCTTTGATCTGGTTGTCAAAGAAAGAACCACTGCCACAGCTATCACTGAGGGCACGTGGGGGTTTGAACATACAAAGGCTTGTTTTCGAGATGAAATCATTCCGTTTATAAAAGAATTAAAAGATATCTTCAATAACTTCAATCAATACTTGGCTGAAGAACTTGCCAATGTCTAAAAAGTCTTTTATCAAATGGAACAGGCTGTCGAACAACATCGCTTGGAGTCCAGAACTTTTGAAGTTAAAATGAATCAAGTTTTGAGTGAAAATGAACGACTCTTGGCACAAGCCATTGATCATGATATTGTAAAAACTGTTGTGAATTTGTCTGTGAATGATGGTTGTGAAACTGTGAATGAATGTCAAAAGTGTCTCGAACTCAAGACTGAGCTTCTCAACAAAAAAGATTTTGTTGATAAAGAAACTTACGATAAACTTTGTATGTTGCAAAAAGTTCTAAAGTTTAAATCTCGAAATCAAGTTACGAAGTCTTAATAAGTTGTTGCTTTGAGTCATGATTCATTTTGAATTATGACTATGAAAATAAGTTGGTCTATGGTTAAATTAAAATGAGTACACACATTCAATCGTATATCCATGTTGGGAGTTGAAAATTCACAAGTCATAAGTATGAGGGCTTAACATATAAACTTATATCGACAATGATCTTGTTTAATTGCTTAGCTTGGAACTTGTGAAAAATCGAGGACGATGAAATTATCCGTCAGGACATCCGTAGATCACTCTACGGGCGCTTCTCATTCTATGATCCCAGTATTAATAAATAAAGAAAGTCAAACTTGTTAAAAAATGAGAAAATCCAAAAATATTAGTTGTAGTTAGTGTAAATTCAGAAAATGGTGAAAACGGGGCTTACATGTTTACTTCATAACATTGCGTGAGGACACACAATACCTTAGTTTGGGGGATTTGATAAGTGCTTAATTACACATATCTTTTACCTCTAAAAACGAGCTTAAATGACCAAAAACAGACAAAAACTGCCAAATATATGTTTGTTTTGCATTTGTATTGTGCAGGAAGTGGATATCATCAAAAAGACAGAAAACCAAGCCAAAATGACAAAACTGAGCATGGAATGGAAAAGACTGTGCAAAATCAAGGCCAAAGTCCAAAAATGCCAAAGTCAGAGTCAATACAGAAGAATCAGCAGTCAAACCGAAGCCGGAACTGAAGAATACTATTGGAGGCAATCTTAACCCATCTGATGGGCCGGGAAAGCCCAAAAGTATAATTATGAAGACTGTGAAGACCAAATGGGCCCTCAATCAATTACAACAGCCCATTTGTGTGCATTTGACAAAGACTGTGAAGACTTTGAAGGCCCAATCCTTGCCCAGTTACTGCCAATCTCAGCCATTGTACACACAAAACCCATCACCTACCTTATTGGGCCTTAAAAAGCCCAATCACAAAACCCAAGCCCAAAACACCTTAATTGGGCCCAATACAAGCCCAATGGGCCCAATAGCCAAAACCCAAGCCTAACAAAAGCCCACAATTCTTTTTTATAAAACTTTAGGGGCTAAAAGGTCATTTTTAAAAGTATTTTATAAAGAAAAATGGAAAAATAAAAGAAAGGGCTAAATCTGCCAAATGGCAATACTTTTTCCCCTTTTAAATATCAAGGGGCAGATTTGCAATTTTCCAAAACTTCCCTTGTACCCTTTTCTTATAAAACCCCAGGGACCAATTGTGGCTTGTCTAAAACCTATTTATAACTAACTTAGGCTTAAAAGAAAAATGAATAGAGAAGGAAAGATGAGGGGCTATTTGTGCACCTTCCCCAACGTTTGGTTTAAACCAAACGACCCACCCTGTGTACCTAAAACCACTCCCGCCAAAAACCATACCACCCCTCACCCACTGTTTTCTTGCCAAACCACCTCCCTAGTACATTTCCCAGCTCACCCATACCCTTTCCCACTCACCCCAACCCTTATAACCCTGCCATGTTGGCAATCTCACAAACCCACAACCAATCGATGGCTGAGATTGTGTATAAAGTGAAGTTAAGGGCTAGGATTGCATGAGGGACTTTCTACACACATAACAAACACAGCTAGCACAAAAGAAGACCTTTGGGACTTCTATAAAAGAAAAGAAAAGCAAGCCGAAGTAGTTACACCACATTTTACCCCTGTTTTAGTTTAATTTTAATTTCAAGTCTTTCTTTTAAGCATTAGTGTAATTCAGCTTTATTTTAAAGAGTTTATGTTGTAATATTTCTGTTTTTAATAAAAAAGTTAAGAGTTTCTTGAAGTTGCCATTGTCGAAATTTCAACCCTCATATTTGTTCTTTAATCCTGTTTAATCTTGTCTAAGAATGTGTTAAAGCTGTTAAAACATACTTATAATCAATTCTCTCAACCTTCATTTACTTAAAAAAGGGTAAAAACCCGATTTTATAAAATAAGGGGGTGTTTGGTTTAACATTCAAAATGGGTCATATGGGATTGGTCATGGGTCAAATGCACTCAGCCACTCTTGGCTGAGTGTGTGGGCTCATTTAAGCCAATTTAATCATAATATTTAGTTCAAAAACATTTTTTAAGGCCTTTTGATTTTCTGTCAAAAGTTTATAAAGCACCCTTGTGTTAAAATTGCTTAAGCTGTTTACACAGCTTAAGCATCTATTTTTGTGCTTATTGTAGTCTTAGCTAGCCTTTTAAAAGACCCCTGTGTTCTGTCATAACCAATATACCCAAGTAACATAAGTGTGCATGTATACCAATTCTTTGAAAATAGTCATTTTTAATCTCAAAAAGTTTGTTGTCTAATCTTCTGTTTTATTATAAATTGATTTTTTGAGTTTAAGTCTCATTCATGCCATTTTAATCTGTTTTGACTAGTTTTCCATTTTGCCTTTTATGAGCTTACTTTTATAAGCTCAAAAATACCACCCCCCTTTTTTTAGTCTGTTTGACCTACCTACCCTAGTGATGAGCACCAGGTTTAAGCCCATCTTTTTCTGCTTTATTTTCTATTAGGGCTCTCATGTTTTTATTGCTTATTTACATAGCTTATAGGTAGGCTTATTAGGTTTAGCAGCTTATTTCAATTAGCTAGCTTATTTAGTTAGCTTATTTTAGCCCTTAAAGTCCATTATTTCTCTCTTTTATATAAAACTGTTTAGATAGCTTATTAATTTCCAGCTTATTTTAGGGCTTAATTTAGAATACTTTAGCTTATTTAGGACTCCCCTAGCCTATTTATCTGTTCCCCATAAGTTATAGCTTATTTAGTTGGCTTAAATCCCCAAAACAAAGAAAAATAAGCAAATAAGCTCATTAAGTCTGCTGTCATAAACAGCTTAATTTTCTGGCTTATTCTTTTAGAATCAGCACTTCGTGCTTTTTCAAAAGTTGCTCCCCTTGAGCCCCTTAACAAGTCTTCTTTTATAGCTTTTTGATAATAAGCTAGTTGGACTTCCCTTGTAATCGGGGTCCACCTCAGGGACCATTTGTGTAATTTCTTCTTTTATAGTTAACATTGTTAATCCCCCTTGTCAGATTGTTGTTTCCCTGTTAGTCCTTATCTCCTTTACCCTGTTAGTCCATTAATATAACAGCAGTTAACTTTTAGTTAATAAATTAATTAAATTAGGTTTAATATTAATTAGTTTAATTACTTTTAATTAAATCAGTAAAAATTAGGGCTTTTTAGGTTTTTATCTTTTTTATAACTTTATTTATTTTATGTAATTTTTCTAGAATTTTTATAACATTAATTTTTGTCTTTTTCTATTTTCTTAGTTTTAATTAGTTTTTAATCTTTAAAAATTCATAAAAAATCCAAAAATTAATAAAAAAATATTTTTCTTTTTTATAAAATTTTCTTTTGTCATTTAGTGTCTAGGAAAAATATAAAATTTAGTATAGGCTTTATTTTTCTTAAATTTCAGTTTTAGACCCGTTTTACCGGGTGCGTTTTACCGTTTCTTTGGTTTTACATTCAAACGACCTTACTTTTAGTTCTAGTTTTCTTTATTTTTCAAATTAAGTTAATTAGAATTTAATTTTGATTTTTAATTTAATTTAGCATTTATTTTCTTAATTTTTAGTATTTAGGGTTCCCGATACCTGATTCTGTTCCCCGTATTTTAGTATAAATTTAATTTTAGGATTTCCCTATAACTAATTTTGTTTCCCGTAGTTTTTAAGATCCCCATTTCCTTTGCTTGTTTTCCCGTAGATTAAATTAAGTTTTATTTAATTTTAGTTATAATCATATCAGTTTCTCCATCAGTCAATTTCTCTTCAAACCAGGATAAATTTCAATTGCAGCCTCGTTGGGACATACGACCCGGGAATATCTCTTCCGGAATCTTTTTATCATTGATTCTCATGTATACTATTTGACGAACCAATGATGATGCCTCAAAGGCTTACAAGAAGCTCTATATATAGCCGAAGTATTGGACTTGCATCTTGTGCTTTGATTGCTGACATTGAAGACAAGTATCATGGACCCAGTGATTTAGCTGCACAACCCTCCCTAGCTACTCAAGACCCCTTAAAGGATTCTTGTTTCATTTCTTACGGAGATCAATACGATTCTATCGTCTTTCTCACTCCGAGTTAGTCGATATTGAAAAGGTGGCAGTCCGCTCCAGCCTTCGACCACTAAAACCAAAAATGCACTATTGAGTCTAGAGCCTTGAGATCATCCAAAAGTCTCGTCTTGGTCACTTTTAAATATGAGCTTGTTCTCAACACTGTGGACAAAACAAGTAAGATCTTAGAGTCCTTGCATTATCCTGTTGGTAATTGCCCGATATCCGAGTGATACGAAAGTACTCAACATCCCAGATGGAAATCCTTCTAGAGCCAACATCAAACAAGCTCTTGGTAGATGACTTGTGAGATCCACTATGGATTAAACTTGTGACAAATGGAAAGCAACGATGGTGCGATTCTTTGTGAATCAACTTGTCCAGGTCCGTGAATTCGACGAATCATTTTGCAAAACCTTCTCGATTGTGCTAACAACTGAGTTTCTAGCACTTCGAGTGGTGAACTTCTTTCAAAACAATATGAGGTTTCTATTGAATTTGATTTTTGCTATCGCAAAGACCTCATTGATAGTGTCCACAAATACTTTCTATAAACGGACAACGTTGAGTAATTTTCAAATCAAGTTTTCCCTTAATCGGTAAGATAGTAACTAACCGATTTACTCTTATCGTGTTGTCTGCTTTGAGACGTTCCGATACAGAGAATAGGCAAGTATGGAGATTTTGATGGTTACTCATCAGATGATCTAATACTTATATTGGAAATCCTGTCAAGGATGGTTCTTCTTTAAGATGAATTCTACTGATCACAGGTCGGTCAATCACGGATCCAGCAGGTTAATCCAACCAGACTCTGGTCGAATGACAAAAGCCAAATTCGTCCACATGCTCTTTGCTAATGTTTTATTACAGGATCAAGTTAAGGTGGTAATGGAGATACCTCGTTCTAGTGGAGTCAATTCACAGCCCCATGCTCACACTTAAGGCTTTCAATCAAAGACACCATGACAACCAAAAGACCTACAACACAGCTTCCGCTACTCTGAAAAGAAATGTCATGATCAAGAAAAGTGTGGAGCATGCCTGGTCAAAGGTCACAATGTCAACATGAAGGCAATGCTAACAACAGATGATCAAGAGATTTATGATGGTGATGCTTCAAAGAAGCTACAAAGGTCGCAACAAGCATATGGGGACAAATCTTAAAGATTCACTAAAATAATGTACCCATTGATCTCTATGAATGAAGAATCAAAGACTACGAGCTACAGACAGAAGGTCGAAGAACTAGAATGCTATTATTCAAATTGGTCTTTATATGGGGTGACCCTCCCTTAGGGGGATGGATAGGTTATGATAAAAAGACTCAGTCACCCCCGTGTATTGCTAGTATAGCATGGCTCGTAGTTAGAAAGTAAGCGTATGATTAATAGTCTTGGGTCAGGCCTCAAGCCGACTTGTAAGCCTATACTCAAGCCCATTGAGGCATAAACACACATGTATATAAACCCCTTTCCAGTCATGGGAAGGGGTGGTTGTTCATTTTATCACAAAGCTTCCATTTACATTTTCTCTCACTAGAAATACTTCACTTTCTCTCTAGATAATTTGCCAACCCAATCATCCATGCTTGTGTTATGATATCATGTATACTACAGGTATAAACGACCCGGTGAACACTTACCGGTTAACGTACGATATTTGGTGTGATTTTCCTAATTACCTTTTTTCCTAAAGGGTAGTTTTGGAATTTTATTACTTTCATATTATACGTATATATAATTTGAGACGTATCAGTGGCTAACATTATGAATAGTGAGGGAGTTATGAGAGATTGTACCTTTCTCGATGATCTTGCTTTTAGTGTTACCACCAAACACTACATTACCTCCGTCTATGGCCTTGTAGGATGAGAAGAGATCTTTGTTGCCCGTCATGTGTTTTGTGCAACCACTATCTTTGATCCATTCATCCGGTTCTAGATTGACTTTTAGACGTACCTAAAATCATGAAACAACTCAAGCATTCGGTCCCCAATATCTCATGGGTCCGTTAGTGTTATGCATACCATTTGGTTGACCCATATATGGAAAAAATGGGATACTTTATATAAAATATACAGTATAAGAGGATAAATGGACTACATTGATTATTAAATGGTGGTTTGGAACTTTTGTTTCAGTTGTGTTTTTTTAGTTCCAACCGACTTGATGATAGTTGCTTTTAGGATATAGGACATTAGGACTTCCATGGGCCGTTTTATGGGGCGTTTGGATCCTACTTTTTCCATGGCCTTGACCAAGTTTTAAGATTGGTGGTTGTTTGTTATTCTTAGGTAGGCTTAGAGTGGGCTTTCTAGTTATTAATACCGAGTCATTTTTCTTTACAATGTTACTTCCTTGGATTTTAGCTTTTTCCGCATTTTCTATTTTTGCTGCAGAGAGTTGGTTCTGTTGCAGAGGGAACCGACTTAGCCGGTTCTACAGAGAGCATTTTGTCATTTTGAGGACCCAAATTTTTGATTTTATTGTTGTTAGTGGAAGCTATATCCTTTGTGTATCCTAATCCATATTTATCTTTTGATGATTTTTGCATTTCGACCATTTTTCGCAAAGATGAACTACTATTCTCGAAACTAGCTAGTTTAGTTTTAGTGAGCTAATTTCAATTACAAGTTTGTCACAAGACTCACATTCATGACTTATTTCCTCTGTTTCGTTATAGTTGGCTTCGATTTTAGAACTTAGTTCACAACATCTCTTTTTATTGGATTCATTTTTAGCTGTTTAGGGTGTTTGTTTTTGTTAATAATTACTAAGACTAATTTTGCAAGTTTATTACTCATCTTGCCTTGAATCATTATTCTAACGGAATGAAACTACTATAGTAAGGAGTGTCGGATTGTACCTCATTTGATTGGGCCATGAGACGTATTTCTTCCTTTTTGGAGTCGTCTCCACTATCGCTCCAACACCCGACAACAAACGCCTTTTGATCACCGAAGGAGTGTTTTGGACAATTTTTAATGAAGTGATTTGGATCACCACACTTGAAACATCTTCGGTCTTCCTTTTCTTTCTTATCTTCCTTTGCCTTTCAAAAGTTCTTTTTGTCGTCATAGGGTTGTCGGACAAACTTGCCTCTTCTTCTAAAGAACTTTTTGAAGTCCCTTACCGCCATTGCATATTCCTCATCATTGCTATCCGAGGAAGATGCATCTTCTTCACTCAAGACTTGTCTTGCTTTTAGAGCGGATGACGGATTTGTATTTTCTTTCTTGTTCTCTGTGGACTCCAAGTCCTTTTAAAGCACTACTCATTGACCTTGAGATTGCCGATGAGTCGTCCAGGGATAATGTTGGACAAGTCCTTGACTCTTCTATTGTCTCACTTTGGACGCCATTTGGTAGGGAGAGCCCTCAAGAATTTCCTAACATGATTACGACTTGAAAAAGATTCATCAAGTGCTTTGAGAGAAGTAATAATAGTATTGAATCTAGAAAAGGCACAATCTATAGATTCATCATCTACGAATCTGTCTTTTCTGCTGTAGGAACAACTTTTGTCTTGGGGGCACGGGGTCAGAGTTGTCATAGTCTGACGCCTTTTGTCCTTGAGGAACGAGGCCTGAAGAGACATTTTCAACAGACATCTCTTGTCGTTATGGTGCGAGGTCTGAACTGTTGTGATCAGACATCTTTGATTTTATCAAACTTGATATGAATGGACTCAACTATTAATCGTGTTCTCTTGTTGTAAACACGATATCCCTTCGACTGATACCAATTGTAGGATCCCTTTAACACATACACTTCATCTCATACACGGATCTAGATCAAGAAATATAGAAAGAGAGTGAGATGATTTCCTAGAGAGAGAAAGAAGAGAGATAGTGAGATGGGAGAGAAAATAGAAAAGTGAAATGTTTATTATGAAATCAACTTACTTTTCCTTGGTGGAAAAGTTACTTATATACCCTGACACATTAAGTGACGTTCGGGATATTTTACTAGGACCCGGGTTTGGGTTTTGCTTGGTTAATTGTTACCTTTTTAAAATTTGTTTGAAACTATACGTGAAATGATTATGATATTGGTATTGGTATATGACGTAAGAAATATGAAAGCAAATAAATGAAGAGTTAGAAAGAGATAACCAAGACACAAGTATTTATAGTGGTTCAGCTACAAGGACACCTTCCTTGCCCTACTCCACTCCTCGAGTCACCTACTCGAGAGTTTGTAAACACTAGTCACTGAAATCCTTTCAATTAGCGGAGAAGCCTCACAACGTTGCTTATACCTCTTTTTCGGTACAAAGCTAAATACCGGATTCTTCACACGATGGAATCACACCAACACTGCTACACTTGATTTACAATGATAAATGTAACTAATAACTACAATATGATGTTCAAGACTCAGCAATGTGATCTTGATGATGCTATGGAGATACGAAACAAGATGCTTTGAAACTTGATCGTCTCGAAGGGGTGTTTGGCAATTTTCTTCTTTGAAGTAAATTACCTACAAAATGCTAAAGGAAAGTATGCAAGAAAAATAGAGAGAAAGATCAAATGATTAGAGAGTATTTCTAAGTGAGAAGATGTGTGAAAACATGAAAAATGGCTTGGTATATATAGCCAAGAAAAGTATTGTAGCCCGGTTCTGCCGGTTCTGTTGATGAATGGAACCGGCAGCCAGAATCAATAGAACTGGCCTAAAGTAACCAAATCCGAATTTTGATTTGCAATATCTTGAGAGATCATGTGAAATCTTGTAAGATTATCCTTGGATCTGTTGCATTTGATTAGGTCATGAGTGATGTAAATAATAGAGAAGTTAAAAAGCATTTTGTGTATAGTTTAGGTTTACATAAAATAATGCATACACATTTTTATGACACTTTGTGATTTTCTAAAATCTTATGTTTTTAGAGATGGTTTTAACATGATGTTTCTTTATGTTTTGTCATCAATAAAACTAGAAAGGTCGTGAGATAGAAATAAGCAAATTTTATGGGTTTATTTGTATTAACAATTTCAAAAAGTTTTTGATTATTTCCTCACACCTAAAACATAACATGAATATAAGGGGGCGTTTAGCTAGTCGAATTACACTAACATAAATTCTAACTTTTCTTGATTTAACATCAAATAATGATGTTAGGCAACTACATTAAGTTACACATTAATCTTCTTAGCATAATTTCACCATTTACATGATTCTATGATAATTTCAAAAACTTGATATATTTTCTTCTAAAATTCATAATAACCTCATTTACAAGCTCATAACATGTAAACTGATCAAAACCCTTAGTGGATTTATGCTTAAACATGAATTATGAGGTTACTAACAAACCATACATATAAGCTCATAAGACCTTGTATGTTTTTCCCTCCCTTTAACATGTGTAAAACCAAATGGGATATAATCCCCTGACATTTCTTTAGTCATAGAAAAGGGGTAATATTGTCATTCTAATTAATTTTAATGGTTAGACAAGGTTAGTCCATGTTAGGAGGACTATTGCATGGAGGGTCCTTTTACAGCTAAATTATTTTAGTGTGAGGTCCTTATGACTAACGAACTCTCATAAATTTAAAATATATTTAATATCATTACCGTGGAATTTGGGGTGTTACATAGCATTCAAGGAGTCATCTTTAGAGGTTACCGGAGACTAAGAAAGTGTTACCACTTTTTGAGGCGGAACTCGTTAGGTGAAGTCTATGAACCTGAAAGTAGATGATGGAGTTAGTGAGTAATGAATAGTCAATGACTCCCCTTGATCTCATCAACAATCAAGAACATTCTAAACTTACATATTTATGAAAAATATCTAAGTATCTTAAAGATTAGATAAACACTTTCTTTTAAAGATAAGTAGTCAAATAAAGTTGGTCAAATGGGTACTATTGTTTAAACCTCATTTGACTACCCATTTGACCAACTTTGAAAAACATTTCCTTTTTTTAGTTACTACTGTATTTTTTTGCGTAGATATATTAAATTTATTTTAAGTAATAATCAAAGTGCCTAGACATTCTTTTGTTCTTTGGATGGCCATTAAAGGTAAACTCAAGACTCAAGACAGAATATCTAGGTGGCTAAATATACAAGATATGAGTTGCCCTTTTTGTAAGGTTTGTAAAGATTCCCATAGCCATTTGTTTTTCAGCTGTCACTTTACAAGATTGTGGGAGAGACTGAAGATTATGGCTAAACTTGATAATGTTTCCAACTCATGGGCTCAAGTTGTTTCTGGTATTGTAAACAAGACTGCAAATAATACTATTTGGAGTGTTGTTCAGAGGTTAGTATGGGGAGCTACTGTATACTTCATATGGCAAGAAAGAAATATTAGACTTTTTGGAAATGATGGTAGATCTAGTGAAGAGCTCTTCAAGGTCATTTTTGAATCTGTCAGATCTAGACTTATGGGTTTAAAGCTTAAAGTCACTCCTGATGTTATTAATGCTGCAGAGGTACGGAAGTTTCCTATTGATAAAATGTATAAGTATAGGAATTTACTTAATGAGTTAATGTCTAATACCATAGATTTAGATGATAATGCTTAATAGGACTTGCTTTGTTAGCCAATGGGGTGTTTGGGATAGCAGTTTTTCTCCTGAGACTTATGGAAATAGCTTAGAGTTTGTGGTTTCTTCAAAGGCTACTATTCAGGGTTTTGCTTGTGAAGGTTTTTTAACGAGACAAGGTTCTTGGGTGATTATCTATTTGATCTTCATCCTATTTATGGACTGTACAAGAGGCATGGATAATGGCTGGCATCGTTATGGCTCTATGAGTTCTTGCTTGAGGTTTTTAGCATATGGTGATGTTCTAAATTATGCTGGTTGGTCCCAGTATAGTTTGGTGATTCAGAGTGTGCTAATTACCTTAGCTGTTTTGAACTCCCAAAGTATTGTTGATGATTATGCTAGCCTTTTGATTTACAGCTTAACTGAATTCTACTCTAGTATTAAGTTTGTTTATGCATCTAGTCTCAATGTTGTATTGGTAGATCCTGGTTGTATTTTGAGCATGGGGTATGTCCATGGCCTAGTTTTTGATTTCTGCCAAAGGCTTGAAAGGCTTTAGGGATGTGTCCTAAGCATTTCCATTTTTGTGCTTTCTTTGTTCAATTTTTTATCTATTTTGGCTTTTTCTTTTTATAATATTTGCTTTTCCAAAAAAAAAGTGTTGTCACCTTAACGTCATCTCGGCATATTTACTTTGAAAATCAACGCACCAAAAGACCTGACCCGCGCAAACCAACCCCTCTTTTTTTTGTTTATCAATAAGTAAATATAAATATAAATACACAACAAAGGATCAGAATTACGCGAGATCAAGAAAACCGGAAGCAGTATAGAGTGTTCCCGGGTCGTTATGTCCCAACGAGGCTAGAGATGGATTATCGAAAAACGATTGATGGTTTGTGTTTGAATGTCACAGGGAATGATTTAGCACTAAAACTGATAATAATAAGCAAAAGCACATAAAAATAGCAAAGAGAATAAGCTGGAACAAGAATAAAAACTAGGAATGACAAAAACACTTTAAAACTTTTACACTAAGGCACAAATAAGCTAATCTAAATCTAAATAAGCAAATTAAGCATGCAATTAAGCTAAATTACACAAGAGAAACACAACAGTACTAACAACAGTACCACCAGTATTAACTACCAGTACTAACTTGGAGTTAGTACTGCTAGTTATAAGTTAGTACTGTTAGCTAAAGGTTAGTACTGCTAGCCTTAACAAAACACAATTAAACAAGAAATAAGCACTTAAGCATAAGAATAAGCAACCAGGATAGACTATAATGATAAATAAGCTAGAAAACTAAAACTGATAAACTCTTAAAGTAATTTTGAGAAGACAAATAAGTTCTACTGAAAACAGTACACTAAAATAAACTTAATCTACTCTAAAAAGCTGAAGAAATCTTAAACAAGCTGAAATAATAAGCTGATGAGCCAAAAGTGAACTAGCAGTACTAACAGTACTAACTAACAGTACTAACTTGGAGTTAGTACTGGTAGTGTTAAGTTAGTACTAGTACTGCTACCTTTGAAATCCAAGAAAATGAACTAGCAGTACTAACTTGGAGTTAATACTGGTAGCTTTAAGTTAGTGCTGTTCCAAAAGTGAACTAGCAGTACTAACTTGAGGTTAGTACTGCTAGTTGAAAATACCCCTTAAAAATCATTTTTCTCTCAAATTAATTAAAAACAGATTATCTTATCAACAAAATAAGACACTTATAAGCAATTATGATTAAGATTAAGCACTTAAATAAACTGAAATGGCCTAGCAGTGTTAACTGATAACAAGCAGTTCTGCAGAAAGTAAGAATAATAAGAAAAAGAGAGATAGACTTACAAAAACCCTTGCTCTAAACAGGGTCAAACAATGAATCTACAAATCTCTAGCATGCATACAGCAAGCTAGTGAGAAGTCCCATATAAGCCCCATACCAGTTCTGGCTTACATCCCAATAATAAGCTGTGGTATATTTGAGAGTGATATTTGTGATTTTTTTTTAACTACTTAACTTTTTCTCTTTGACTTAATGAAAACAGCTTATGAGTAAGCTGTGGTGAGACGTTTTTGAACACAAATCCATAAATTAATTAAACTTATACACTGTATTGTAAAATGACTTAAAAACTTCAAACTTGGGCATAATCTTAAATTGTTTACAAAAGCTGAAAGTAAAAAGCTGTAAGGACTGAAAATAAGCTAAGTAACCTTAAAATTAAAGACTAGTCTTCTAACACGATGGGATTGAAATGCCTCAAAGGCGTTACAAGAAAGCTCTATATATAGCCGAAGTAATTGGACATTTTGCCATCTGTGCTTCTTTGGAGAGATAAAAACCAGTGTGCTATAGTGTAGGAGAATCTAAGCAATCCCAGCCTTTGAGTTTCTTTTGAGCATCTTTGGAGACAATCTCATCCATCGAAAGTACTTTGGGAATGTAGAGTGCTTGCCAACAACATGGACTTTATAAAGCTGGGGGGGAAAGTAGGGTGGATGAAATGATTTGGTAGGATGTTGAGTGATTTTGCAGGAGAAGTATGGTGGCAAAAACAGGGTGCTGGCTGGTTTTGGTATTGGCGGGAAGTTTGGGAAAAAGGGTTATACAAGTTGGGTTGACAGAGGGAGGTTGAAGATGATTAAGGGGATGTTTGGATTGTGTACAAGAAAAGCCCCTCCACATCTTTCTTCTTTTCATTCCCTTTCTTTCTTTTATAAATGAAGTTTCCCAAATTGGCATAATCAGCCCCTCTTTTTGTTTCCTTAATATAACTTAGGGGTTTGGCATTTTTGACCCCTCAAGTTATATTTTTCTTTGCTTTTTCTTTTCGGAGTTACTTGACTTTGATTGGGCTTTGTTTTCACACACTTTTCCATCTCGTGTCCGGTTTTGACGCTTTTTGCTTGGTTTTTCGTCTTTTTGTGGGATATCCGTTTCCTGCACAATACAAATGCAAACACACAAATACAATGTATTTTTGGTATGTTTTTATTCTTTTAAGTTCGTTTTAAATGGAAAATGGTATGTGTAATTAAACACATATCAAGACCCACTCACTCGTAAAGTTGAGATTAATGTAGACCAAAATTATATAAAGACCAAATGGATTAATCTTAACCACTCATTTTTTATCAAAATAAAATACTCACTTTCAACAACTTTTTTAGAAATAAAATATCTTGCAAACGGTAAATCGTCAAGCGACAAAAAATACACCATCGCGACGAGTGTTTTTTTAATCTTTCAGTAGACTTGCACTTCGATATATATTCAACGCACCTACAATGTAGGAGGTATATGATTGATAGCGCATCTGCATAAGAAGACTTGTATTCAAGTCGACAACTCGCGTTTGAAAAAAGAATATTCGTTCTTAAAGACAACTGTAACATTTTTATGATTATAATCTTGACATTATTTAGTAAAGTTATTATAATAGTTATATGTTCTTACTATTAATTATTTATTTCTACGTTATTAATTATATGCGTGTTTACAACATAATAAATTATCATTTTTACCAACTAAAAGGACAAGAGCAAAAAAATAAAAAGGTAATAAACAAACAATTAAAAATTAAAAATCACGGTTATAAATGTGGTCAAAGTCAAATGGGGTTTAGATCCATAATGATGGGGTCTAAAACCACAAACCCAAGTTAAATAAAGTACAAGAGTTGGTAAAAAGGAGCAAACAGTTGTAATCATTGTTCCTTAGAGTGAGATTGTACACGTTCCAAGAATATAAGCATTTAATGTAAGTAAAATATACATTTAAAAGCTTGACACGTCACTATTACCCAACAGGCATCTACTTGATCTTTTCCTATATAAGAGAATGTTTTAAAATAGTAAATGTCATCTGTTGCAATTAATGTGAAACACATTCAAGATAATTTACTCTTCCATAGAACTAAGTCCCTGAACAAATTTAGAGGTTACCATAATTCTTACTTAAATACTAACTTTGGTTTATGTTTAAGTTAGTGAGGAGATCACTAAACAATTGTCATTTAGCTTAGATTGTTATTCCGCAAACAATTTTGATAAATTTTTTGATTCATTTCTAATAAGAATTTAAACGTTGAAAAATACTTCTGTAAATATTTCCTACTTGTTTATCATGTTAAACGTTTTAAAACATAGTTTGCTAAGCATGGAAGTTGGTTAGTTAACCTTAGTTGATATTTGTAACCAACTAAAAGGGAACAACAAAAAGGCGTTTGTACATAAAAAAAGGCCCTATTTTTCTCTCCAAAAAAGACCATACTTTTCTCTCCCAAAAGGGCGATTGTGCATCCTCTCCAAAATTAATCGATTCTTAACTTTTACTCTAATAACAATTACTAATCCTCTACAAATATTGTTCATTTGTCTTTAATTACTCTTTGGTTAAATCATATTGTGCCACTAATCCTGAAAAGTGGTAACCGGATGCGAATATTAGGAAGGAGGACGTGTGTAATGAACCTGTTTGGGTTAAGTTCCATGACATTCTGATTACCGCGTTCACGGAAGATGTTTTGAGTGCTATTGCAACCAAGCAAGGCACCCTATTGACAATCAATTCTTATACGACTGATATTTGTTTGGAGTCATTGGGTAGATTGAGCTATGCAACAGCAATGATTGAATCATAGGCTGAGGTAGATTTGAAAGACACTCTAGTTATAGATATTCCCAAGTTCGAGGGCGAGGGGTATACTAGGACACTATTCATGTTGAGTACGAATGGAAGCCTCCAAAATCTTCGACTTGCAAGGTCTTTGGGCACGTCCTGGATGAATGTCCTAAGAAAATTGTCTGGGTGTATCGAATGGAAGCCTCTAAAATGTTTGACTTGCAAGGTCTTTGGGCACGTCCTGGTTGAATGTCATAAGAAAATTGTGTAGATGTATCAAACAATTTAAAGATGCCAATACAAGTTGCTCGTTGACCTCCGGTTAGTTTGAAGCCTAAGTCTAATGTTGTTTACCGGTCGGTTTAACCTACCAATAAGACAAGTGGTAAAAAAAGCAAGTTGGATTCACTAAACAAGATGTAAGTAATTCGAACCTATTTGATGCGCTTAATATGGTGTATGATCACGGTCTGGATACACATGGGGGGAATTCAAAGTTGGCTGAAAAGGGGCCATTTCTAATGTGGTTGCTTCTACTCACGCGACTACATCCGAGGCTCTTAGTAGTCCAACTATCACCCCTCTAGCAGAAAGGATTAATTACCTAGAAAGATAAATGTTGGAAGAGAAACTTATGCTTGTGGATGATGATGGGAAACCGCTTAAAAAGGTTGATGATCCGGGTAATACGGATAATGATAGTGAAGTGGAAGAGGCGTTCAATAAAAATACATGTTTTATGACATCAACAAGCTCCAAGGTTGATAATAGCTCTAAAAATGGTAGTGGTGTGGGAAATAAGAGCTTGTATGAACAATGAAGAGAGACTTGTTTTGAAGAGCCGTACGATGATGATGACTTTTATGACTATGGTTTGATTGAAGATCAACTGAAATTTGCTAATGCTTTTGATAATAGTCTTCGTGGTCAACTTAGACAGCGTAGATGATAGGTTATGTCTTAAGCACAAATGGTGCGTTTGTTTTCCCGTATATGTAACGGGTTGAGATGTGGACTCATCCACATCCTTTGTACTTAACTGTTTTTAAAAGTAATAAATTTATCTTGGTTCAATTGACCCTTTATAAAAAAAGGGAACAACAAATTTATTATTTATTTAAATATTTATTACAATCTAATCCACAAACCTTTTTTACTATCACTTACACCGATATATATAAAAAAACAAAATAAATAAACACACAAACAAATTAACTCTACTTTACATTATCACCGCTATGTTCATATACCCGTTTAGTTCATGTTAATAGGCTTGCCAAAAGTTCAATATAGACTCAATATTTGTCAAAGACGATTATATATTGGGGGGGGGGGAATAGGGGGGGGGGGGGGGGGGGGGGGGGGGGGGGGGGGGGGGTGGGGGTGGGGGGGGGGGGGGGGGGGGGGGGGGGGGGGGGGGGGGGGGGGGGGGGGGGGGGGGGGGGGGGGTTTTTTTGGGGGGGGGGGGGGGGGGGGGGGGTAGTATATCCATGAACCAATCCTAACCACTCATTTTTCATCAAAATAAAAAAACCCAACTTTTTAAACCCTTTTAAAAAATAAATAATATATCTTAACATTGTTAATCAGTTACTACAAAACAAAACATATCATTACGCGACGACGAATTAAATTTATCATTTCTAACAACACAACTGCGGACACTATGTACTTTCGACGAACTTTTTTTATGATTTTATGAAGTCATATACGATTTTATGAAATCATATATGATTTATGAAATCATATATGATTTTATGAAATCATATATGATTCGTTATACGAATCATATATGATTCGTATGATGAATCATATATGATTTTCGCAATTCGTGAATGAAACAAAATTGAAAAAAAGTTTGTCAGAATCACAAATCATATATGATTTTATGAAATCATATATGATGTTCGCAATTCGTGACTGAAATAAAATTGAAAAAAGTTTGTTAGAATCACAAATCATATATTATGATTTCATGAAATCATATATGATTTCATGAAATCATATATGATTCGTTATACGAATCATATATGATTTGTTATACGAATCATATATGATTTTCGCAATTCGTGACTGAAAAAAAAAATCAAAAAAAAGTTCCTCGAAAGTATATCGTGTCACCCGTCTACTGAAAGATAAAAAAATACTCGTCGCGATGGTGTATTTTTTGTCGTGTGACGATTTACCGTTTGTAAGATATTTTATTTTTAAAAAAGAGGTAGAAAGTGAGTTTTTTTATTTTTGATGAAAAAAATAGATGGTTGAGATTGATTCATTGTATCTATGACAAATAATGGGTCTATGTTGATCTTAGGGGTGTTTTTTTTTTACTGTTTGTATAAAGTTCCTGTTTGCAAAGCTATTAGGTGTCTAGAATAAGATTTGCAAAGATAAATATTGTTTCTTTTATTGTGATGATGAACTATATTAATGTCAACAAATTACCATTTAACCCTTTTTATAAAAATCAATTTTCAATTAACAAACTGCATATGTAGTAGCGGATCAATCAAAGTTTCAAGGAAAGAACCATATGAAAGGGTTAATACTATTAATTTCAGTTGCACAATACACAAAAATTCTTGAATCACATGACTAACTATTTGGACCAAACCTCAACCATGGTAAAAATTGCAAAACGTGAATAACGGCCCAAACTTAAGTTTATTTACAAATCAAATATTCTTTCTAATATTAATAGAGATTTAACAATTTTTCTCTAAAGCTGCTTACTATAAATGAAATCGAGATTAATTGCGTGGGTTTAGTTGCTAGTGGGTCAGCCATGTCGGATAGCCGCTAACGTCGAGTAGCAGTCGAGGAGCATGCTTCCGGGGAGGACGAGTCAACATGAGTAGCTAGTTGCAGTTGCAGGTGGAAGAGGGGTTTGGATGGTAGGTGTGGAAGAAAAAGAAGAAATAGAGAATCGGGGTAAGAGATGGATGAGGGCAATTTGGTAAAACATAACATCCTAGATACAAACAACTTCATATTTAACCCCCTTTTTATTCAGGATAACTATTTGCAAAAAGTTAAAATGAAACAACATTTTTGTTACATAAGTTAATGATTTTTTCCATTAAGGAAATTAAGAAAAAAGAAACACCCCCTTAGCCTCGTTTATACTTAGCTTATTGTCCAAACATTGTAACACTACATGTACATCTATAGTATATATGAAAAGAAAACTTTTTTTTTTAAAACTTAATTACCTGAAAATTGAGTTAAATTTAAATACTAAAATAACCATTGATTAAAAAGGGTAACAACATTAATCATTCAATAAATAATGTAAATATTTTTTAATTTTTAAACTTTATTTTTTTTTTCTAACTTATAGACTTTTTTTTCGTAATAATTACAAGTTAAGCCCTTAATATTGCTTCAAAAGTTAAGTTCCCAAGTATAATTATATATGTCCTTATACATCATGGTCATGCACGGCGTCTAATTCTATCAATAATATGTATCCGAAAATTGCCTTCCAATATTATATCGGAGCAAAATCTGATCCACAATACCTTTACTAGTCGTTGAAAAGTTCTCCATCAGTAGAATATTTTAACAGTTATTTTGTATGTTGAATAATTAGCTATTAATCTTTCGATCGAAACAAGTAATGACGACATAGTAAAAAACGCCAAAAAGAACATCACAAAGTTATCCCCATCAGTACGTGTTGTACGATTGTTTTCATAAACTGTTCCATTTATTATTTATTTTTAAATAATGTTTCAGTTGTTTCTTTGGCTACAAATATCAGTCACACAAAAAACTCTATCTTCACCGGACACATCAACGTCACATCAGCTTTCTCTCTCCTACTTTTTATCTCACTCACCCTCACACTTTACTATTATCAATCACAATATTTCTCATCATTATACCCATTTTTTTATTAAAAACTTAAACTTTTATTCAAAATAAAAATACAACATACATAAAATAAAATACGACATACGGAATTGAAAATACGACTGACGGAAAGTAAAAATACAACATACATATAAATTACAACACACGAAACGGAAATTAATCTGTTTCGTATTCTGAATCAGATCGCACCCCAAATTCCGACGTAAATAACATCATAACTTAATCATTGCGATTGCGATTGACGTGTTCGATTAAATCCGCTTTGAGCATTTGATGTGCTTCTGACTATCTGATGTACCTGATAACTCTATACCTTTGTTCATCGGATCGTAGGAGGTCGTCCGGTTGATGTTCTTCCTCCGGATATCATTTGGGAGATATCGCCTCCTTACAGTCTTTTATAATCATATTATGTAATATGATACATGTATACATAATATTTGCTAAAATCTCTTTGATATACGCCCGTGCGGGACTGGCTAATATAGCCCATTTCTTCTTTAAAACATCAAACGCTCGTTCAACATCTTTTCTTGCCGCTTCATGCATTGTCTTATACTGTAATCGCTTGTAGTCATCATCGGCCAAATTTGTAACTGTCTTAACAAATGGCACACATTCCTGATATATCCCGTCACAAAGATGATATCCCCAAGGGTAAGTTACGCCGTTGGCCACAAACGGAACCTCTGGTGCTTTACCTAGTTTCAGATCGTTGAGTAAAGGGGATCGTTATGTAACGTTGATGTCGTTGTTTGACCCAGAAACATCAAAAAAAGCGTGTCATATCCATAAGTCGTTTGATGCAACGGCCTCCAACAAAATAGAATGGATTAGGACCATGATCACGTCTACAATATTGCGCCTTGTGTGCAATTGGACAACAAACCACGCCCAATCTGTACAATCAAGACTTCCTAACATTTTCGGAAACTCGTGTTTATTTTTGTGAAACGCGTATAGCCTTTCAACATCAGTGAGTGTTGGTTTTCGTAAGAACTCAGGTAAAAAATGTGTACAATAGATGTACAAAAATTTTCAAGACATTGACGAGAAGTGGCGTTACCCATCTGCAAATACTCATCAAAGGCGTCAGGAACGGTGCCGTATGCTAATTGACAAATCGCAGAGGTGTACATGATCAACGGGGAAATTCTTAGTTTTCCGGTACAATCTTCTTTCTCACGAAAAAAATTCACATTGAAGAGTTAGTTCTTCAACTATACCCGTGAAAAGTGATCGACTCATTCGGAACATGTCCTCGAAAACTGCTTCTGAAAACATCGGATTATCGCTAAAATAGGCTGCAACTAAACGTTCTTGTTCTCCATAGTAGTCACGATTTATGTTTGTTCTCTTTTGCCGTTTTGGTTTTGGTAAACAAATAAAAAAAGACAACGCTCGACTAAAAAAACTCAAGTCACGTTGGATTTTTTCTTCTCTTTCTGCTTATATCTCTTCAATGTCTGGGAGCATTATTGGTTCGTAATTATCAGCCATAATAGGATTTGTTTGAGTTGTGTGAAAAATAAGGAGTAGAGAGTGTATTTTTTGAAGTGGTGCTTAAATTTTTTTATTTTTAAAGGTATTTATAAGTAAATAAAATGGTAAGGAAAAAAGTTTTTTTTTTAAATAAATGTTATAACCGTTTAGGGGGGCTCACTTTTTCACAAAGCCCGAAATGCAACCTGGTCACCAATATGATCTTTTCCTTGACCTGGTCACGCGCGACGAATGGGGGATTTATTGGGGCTCACGCGTGAGCATCTGCTCACTCACCCTCACAAATCGGTCGATCACGACCGATATTAGCAGCCTCAAGTTATATGATATATTTCTTCTTTCTCTTTTGACATTACAGTAAGTTATATTACCTAAATTTCTTAAAAGATTATACTTAATCTTTCTATCAATTTGCTAAACGATATGGACCAATTAAGCGACGATAATTCCAAAAACAAGGTGGCATCGCATGTATCTAACTCCATAATTCATCTATATGCCATATGCCCATTGCTAATGGAAAAAAGATATACTATTCTCATACAACCTTAACTTATTCATCTGAAACTAGTTGAAAGTTTGTATTTTGTTAAGGTCAAACATGAGTAATGTCTGTAGGCTAAAGCATTGAAGAAGTCAAACATCAATCAGACAATCAACCAACGGGCATTTGGTCCAATGGTATGGAGGTTTTACCCTCCTAGGCAAGGTCTCATGTTTGAGTCTTGTCAAGGGCGATAGGGGTTTCCTCCCGCGTGTGTAAGGGAAGGGTGCCATTGCCTTCTGGGCTGGACCCAACCTGGTTGTGTGGGCTCGCTACGCCTTCTGGGCTAGGGGCCATGTAGCCACAAATTGTCGTTAAAAAAAATCAGACAATCAAAAAGTCATATCTTAAAAAAAGGCCTTTTTGCTAATCATGAAGTTTGAAATTGAACTAACGTTATACATGCTGTCGGAAGCATAAGGGAGGCACCTTCAATGGCAACTATTCGTCTTTTTCCACATTCTTGAACTTCATTTGTCAACGGATTATCCCCTAGCTAGGTCTCACCAAGAAGATGCATAACATTGTTGATTCCGTCTATAAATGGCCTTCAGAAACCTCAAAAAGTGTTCATTCACTAAATATCAATTTAAATACTCAAAGTAAAACGTTAAGGATGCTAAAATATACGCGTTTTGTTACGCCAAATGCCAAGTCACATATAGGTACGCAGTGAGTCATGCAAAGGCGGAGCCAGGATTTCAAATTAAGAGGGCCAGATTATTTTTTCTCAAGACAGTAACGATATGTACATACAAGCATGCACGACACCAAACTAACCTAATAACATATAACCATTATATCTTTTTTTTGAACGGCGAATTAGTACAATTACTAAGTTAGTTATTTGATTCCACAGTACTTACCCAGAAGGTAGTCCCTGCCAGCCTCGAATAATAATTAGTGATTCGATTCCACAGTACATACCCAGAAGGTAGTCTCTGACAGCCTCGAATCGACACATCTATGGGGCAGAACCCCATAGATTCCCACCTTGAAGGAAAACCCCCACGAAGAGACTCGAACTTGAGACCTCTCGCATGTGGTAACAACTTACCCAAAGACACCCTTGGTGGCCATATAACTATTATATCTTGTGCGATCTAATTTGTAAATATAAATCATTTATTTTCTTGCCAATAATTAACTTAAGGCCAACATAATAAACTAACCTTCACTATATTAGTAGCTAATGATACAACTCTAAAATTGACAACTAATAATGAGTAGAATATTGACTGTTTCGTTATCACGCTATATTTACCATCAACCAACTCACAGATTCACAAATAAACACTTTATTAGAAAAAATAGAAGTCATCTATAAAATTAATCAAATTTGGTTATTGTTAAATGGTTCTATATATATGACTTTTGTGAAAAAATGTTGCGATCTATTGAAAAATACGGAATGGGAAGTGAAACTTGAACATTGTTACCGCGAGGCTAATAGAGCAGCGGATTGGTTAGCGAATTGTGGCTGTGAACAAGAGAAAATACTACTTATGTTTGACTCTGATCCTCTTAATCTTGGCTCGATTTTGCTCGAAGACATAAAAGGCGTTACGTGGCATCGTAGTATTGTAGCTAGTTTATTTTTAGGGCTTGCCCCTCCACTGCAAAAAAAATATATATATGACTGAATTTATTCAATTAAGAATATATCAATTGTCTTCTAATACAAAAAACAATATCCAACCCTATTGATCATATGATTATCGTGTAAAAAATAATGATTTTGATGAAGTAATCATTTATTCTGGGGTAATAATCATATGATTATCTAGTCAAAAATGGTGATTATGATGTGATAATCATTAGCAATTTTTTCCTAAAGAACCCTAATAGACGGTGGCATAAGAAACCCTAAATTGATTGAATCTACTACCTCTCTTGTGCGGTGATTGTTATAACCCCTGTTTATTGAGATCATCCCATGTTGATTTGATTTCTAAACGAGCGTGTTAGGCGATCTCCTACCCTGGGAGCATAGGGATCTGATTAGTTTTAGGGCTTTTTTCTTTTTTCTTTTGTTCTATTATTCGAAACCCTAATTCATACAGTTAGGGTTTTCTTAGTTTGTTCATTTAACGATGAGGAATAATAATGGGGATGGTAGAACAACTCAAGGTTCGTTTGCTATGGGGGATCATCGTTCAAAGGAAGATGAGGTAATGAAGCTTTCTTCGTCCATTTTTGTCACGAATTTTCCGGATAAGTTCACTGCTAATGAGTTATGGACGGTATGTAATCAATATGGGAACGTCGTTGACGCTTTCATTCCAGACAGGAGGTCCAAATCTGGTAAAAGGTTTGGTTTGGTTTGGTTCGTTTCATTAAGATATTCGATATAGACCGTTTGGTTAATAATCTATGTACTATATGGGTTTGGCGTTTTAAACTCCATGTAAACATTGCGAGGTTTCAGAGATCACCTTTGACTAAACATAACTCCCAATTCTCGTATAATAAGGGGGATAAGAATGTCTCAAAGAAATTTCATAAGGCGATGAAAGAGAATGGGTATTCTAAATCTTATGTTCATGCTGTCAAAATTGGACCTCACTCTATTAATAAGAAGGAGGGCTTACCGGCGATCGTGCTTGATGAAACGTGTTTTAATCAAACAGTTTACTCTACAGCCTTGATGGGTAAAGTCAAAGACTTTACATCCTTAACAAACTTGAAAGTGGCTTTGGCTAATGAAGGTTTTGATAATATCAAGCTAAAATATATGGGAGGATTTTGGGTGATGATCGAATTCAATACAGAAGTTTCAAAAGAGAGGTTTAGGTCTAATGTGGGCATAGGCTCATGGTTTGCTCAGCTACTCCAAGCATCAAACTTATTCTTCATTGACGAAAGAGTTACGTGGGTAGATATCGAAGGAATACCACTTAAAGGGTGGTCCAAAAACACTTTCTCTCGTATTACATCTAAATGGGGTGAATTATTATATTTTGATGAACAGGAAGAAGGATATCTCCACAGTAAAAGAGTTTGCATCAAAACGAAACTTGTTGAAAACATTTATGAATCGTTTAAAATCATTATCCAAGGCAAAATATTTTGGGTACGGGCTAAAGAAGTTTCTGGTTGGATTCCTGACTTTGAAGAAGAAGATGATGATGATGATAGCAAGTCTGATAATGAAATGAGCAAGGATGGTATAATTAACGAAAATGGAGGAATGTATAAATTTCCAAATGTGGAAGGAAAAAGTGATCTTAAAGAGGTTGCTGAAACCATTTTTGAGAAAGAACAATCTTCTGCTAACGTGAAAGAGGACTGTATTGGTGTCCAAAAGGATACTCGTTCTGAAGACCCATTCAATATTTATGAATTACTCAACAAGAAAAAAGATAACAACAATGGCGATCTCAACTCTGATGATAACTTGAAATATCCTCCTAGATTTACTACCACAACTGATGTAGATGTTCAAGATAATACCTTAGACGAGTTAGATGTGGAAGGTGATAACCATGTTCATAATATTCAAGATGATAAAGTTGAATCAGCTGAGAAGAAGAACTCCCCTTTCAATAGTTCAAAGAATGATACGGATAGATCTGTATGCTCAGGCCACTTAAAAAAAATGTGAGATTCCAAGTTCTGGAGGTTCAATTTTACAATTCATGGATGAATTAATTAAAGTGGGACAAACCATGGGTTACAATATGGAGGGTTGTATGAAAAACATTGGCGACATCATTGACTTTCAAGGAGTGAATGATGTTAATCGATGACTTTTATGTCGTTGAACATACAAGGCCTTGCCTAGAAGGCTAAAAAAGACTGGGTTCGGGAGTTATGTTGTAAAAATAAGGTGAATTTTTTGTCGTTACAAGAAACTAAAATGGAGGATATTGAGCTTTTCAATATCAAATTGTGTTGGGGTAACTTTGGTTTTGAATATGAGTATAGTCCTTCCGTTGGTACTTCGGGTGGAATTCTTTGTATTTGGGATCCAAGTATGTTTCGCAAGATCAATTCCATGATTTCAGATTACTTTGTTATGATTCAAGGTGAATGGGTGCCTAATGGTAAGAAGATTATTATTATTCCCGTATACGCTCCATAAGAGTTATGTGAAAAGAAGATGTTGTGGGACTACCTGATTCTAGTACTTAATAACTGGAATAGTGAAGTAGTCATAATGGGTGATTTTAACGAAGTACGTACGCAATAAGAGAGACATGGATCTATATTTAATGTTCAAGGTACTGATGCTTTTAATCGGTTCATTTCAACTGCTGGATTAGAGGAGGTCCCTTTAGATGGGTGCAAATTCACATGGTGCCACAAATCAGCCTCGAAGATGAGTAAACTCGAGCGCTTCCTTATTTATGAAAGTTTAATGAATTCATGTCCTAACATTTCAGCAATTACATTGGATCGTTACCTATCCGACCATGGGCCCATATTAATGCGTGAGTCTCATTTCGATTACAGTCGTACGCCGTTTCGTTTTTTCCATTACTGGTTTGAATTGGCAGGGTTCGATAACTTTGTGGAACAAACATGGAATGATGCTCAAGTAACTGATACGAATGATATGTCAAAGTTAATGAAAAAATTAAAGTACCTTAAAGAGAAGATTCGTAGGTGGATTAAAGACAATAAAGACAGCTCAAAAAATTATAAACAAGGCTTAAAAGATGATCTTGTCAAAATCGACTTGATGTTAGATAACGAGGAGGCCAACTCAAATATTCTCACTAAACGCATAGATGTCCTTAAATCTTTACAAGATTTAGAAAAGTTAGACTCGATGGAGACGGCGCAAAAAACCAAGATCAAATGGGCGATCGAAGGAGATGAAAATTCGAAGTACTATCATGGGGTCCTAAATAAAAAAAGAAACCAACTTGCTATCCGAGGTATCTTGGCAGAAGGCAGATGGATTGAATCTCCTGTATTGGTTAAAAGTGAGTTTTTCTCTCATTTTGCTAGTCGTTTTGATAAACCTTTGTTATATCGTCTTCACATTGATATGGATTTTCCAAAAAAATTAAGTTTCGATCAACAAACCGATCTGGAAAACACTATCACTCGAGATGAGATTAAGAAAGCGGTTTGAGATTGTGGGGTGAACAAATCCCTCGGTCCAGATGGTTTTACTTTTGGTTTTTATAGGCGATATTGGACCCTTATGGAAAATGATGTGGTAGAGGTTGTTCTATACTTCTTTCAATACGGGCAATTCCCTAAAGGTAGTAATTTCTCCTTTATTGCCTTAATCCCGAAAACTCATGATGCTAAAATGGTGAAAGATTTTTGACCTATCACTTTAATTGGAAGTTTATACAAGATCATAGCTAAGATTTTGGCAAATCGTATTGTGGTTGTTTTGGGGGACATAGTGAATGATGTTCAATCAGCCTTTGTTGCGAATCGGCAAATTCTAGATGGTCCTTTCATTTTAAACGAGTTATTTCAATGGTTTAAGAAGAAAAAGAATCAAATGATGATTTTAAGGTAGATTTCGAGAAGGCATATGATTCGGTTCGCTGGGATTACTTGGATGACATCTTAAAAAAATTTGGTTTTGGTGACAAGTGGTGTGGTTGGATTCGTAACTTCCTTATCTCTTCTAAAGGTTCGGTTATTGTGAACAACAGCCCAACTAAAGAATTTCAGTTTCATAGAGGCCTCAAGCAAAGTGACCATCTTTTTCCTTTCTTGTTTATTTTGATCATGGAAAGCCACCATATTTTGGTGCAAAGAGTGGTGGACGCAAGTATGTTTAGAGATATTAAGCTTGGTCCTTCTCTTCAAGTGTCTCATCTCTTTTATGCGGATGACACCGTTTTTATAGGCCATTGGAGTGATTCTAATATTGATACTATTCTTTGCATGTCGGATTGTTTTTATCATGCGTCGGGTTTACATATAAATATGACAAAAAGTAAACTAATGGGGATTTCGATCTCTAGTGATAAAGTGGACCATGCAACAAAGAAAATTGGTTGTGCGGTTCTTAAAGTGCGTTTCTCTTATTTAGGATCAAAAGTTAGTTGCTTAATGTCTCGTACTCAGTCTTGGAACGAGATCGTTAATAATATTTTAGCGCGCTTATCTAAATGGAAGATGAAGACTATATCTATCGGGGGAAGGCTAACTCTTCTAAAATCTATTCTAGGTTTGTTACTTATATATCATATGTCGTTATTCAAAGTTCCATCGAAGGTTCTTCAAAAAATGGAATCTATCATATGTCACTTTTTCAATGGCGTAGAGCACAACGGAAAGAAGCAGATATGGGTTAAATGGAGTAAAGTGTTGGCGTCTAAAGAGAAAGGAGGTCTTGGAGTTTCAAGTATATACGCTTTAAATAGAGCTCTTTTTTAAATGGGTGTGGCATTTTTGTACTCAACAATCGTCTCTATGTGTAACAATTCACATTTTCACATCTTTTACGACAAAAAACAATCAAATATTTATTTTAAACTTTTACGCGTCCGCTTTAAATTTTTATCGTTTAGGTAAATCGCGTAAACTAAAATTCAACGTTCAACGTAAATGGGCCTCAAACAAATAAAAGTTTACATCAAGTAAGTGTTATTAAGTTATTAGGATGATAATTTATAACTTTACGCTTTTTATTTTTATTAATTACATAAAACGTTTACGTAACGCAATAAAACTACACTTTTGCATGCATGGCAAACCATAAACCCACCTACACTTCAACAAATACCCACTAATACCCACAATACTCAAAAATCTCATAAAACCTTGTTTAATTCATCCCCTAGACAAAATTTGAGCATATGCAACACTTACACTTGAAATTAAATCAAATAAGCCAACAACTATCCACTAGCATCATATAAACAATGTTATTTGTTAACCAATGGTTCAAAAACTCACTTTTGCCTCTCCCTTGCTAGCATACCCACGGTTAGAACCACAAGACAAAGAAAGGACAAGTTCCAAGCATGCATGATTAGTCATTTCATTCTTACAAGACACAAAAGTATGTACCTAGCCCTAGTCTTGTACTAAACACATTAACAACCTTCCTTGTCCCCTCTTTTGTTCTCAAACTCACGGTTAGGTGAAGCAAGCAAGAAAAACCATATCTTAATCCAAGTCTCATCAATGTTCTAAAGTTACCAACATGTTCCCTATACCTAAAGAGCTTAACCATTATAATACTAAGCCTATGGTGTCCTTAATAGTTTAAAACTAAACTTTGTCTTCTCTTTTGACTTCCCTAACCGGACATGGAAGAAAACAAGGCAAAACTTTGCTTGTTTTTGATGTAGTGGTTTCCTAGTATTATCCATGCTATATATATGTTCCCTATAGTACACACTTATTTCCTTATCAATCACAAGTAATCATTTAACACACAATCTCTCTCAAAAACCATCCCATACCCATGGTTCAATATCCCCACTCAAAACAATTCATTACTTTGATTTTTAAAAGTCATACAAGTGTTTAAGGGTTATTGTTAACATATATAAGATATATTGGAAGCTTGGTTTGGTTTGTGTAAGAGTTTATACAAGTGTTGAAGCTAGGGTTCATTGGAAAAGTTAGGGTTTTCTTGGAAGGTTTCGGCTTAGGGTTTGGTATTTAGGGCTTTGATTTTGTTCATCATCCATCACACACTAACCTAAGGTTATCTAAAACTCTAATCTTTTCAATATTTTAAAGTTCATGTTTTATATAATTGTGTATGGTTATATCATCACCTAGGTATACTTTATAAAGTTTATAAAATATAAACATGCATGTTCATACACGAAATATAATTTTAACATGGTTAAGATGATGTTTAAAACATGTTGATATGTTTAAAACAAGGACTTACAATTAATGGATGATATAATTTTTAGCTAAGTTATGATTATTTATCTAATTATAAAGTTTATGGATTCAAACAAATATATTGGACACTTTTCTTGGAAAATATGGATACATCATGAAGAGCACGAATTATAGGACCTAATATACACACAAGATATGTATTGTATAAATTAGAGGACTTGTGATAATTTATATAAGCTATTAATACCTAAAATAAGTTTATTTAAAAGTTATAAACACCTTTCGAATTTACTGTAGCAAACAGTACCTGGGAGAAATTATTTTATTATTTTATAAAATAGTACATACAATGACGATCGTAAGCATATAAGAAACTTGAAGATTCGATAAATAACGAAGGAGTTATGATGTTTACAAGATTTACAATTATAAAAGTATTTTTATAAAAGAAAGTTATAAAAATAATACAATTCGAATTTGAGTTAAATATTTGACGGGTAATGAATTAGTTATGATCTTTTTTCTATGTTTAATGAATAAGATAACCAAAAGTACATCATTATAAACCTGTTATGTTCAATCAACTGTTAGGCTGTATGAGAAATTATTTTTTTGATATAAAACTTTTAATTTAACGAATAAGACTGTGGCGAAGGAATCACTAAAAACCGACTTAAAACGAATGAGAAATTGATTTTTATACGATTCAACAATTAATATTTATAAAAAAAGTATTTTATAAATTTATACTTATGTTTCTGTTCATAACAGTAAAAATAATATAATATATTGTAATAATTGATTAGATTTTTCAAATACAAAACCATACATATAAAGAACGTATTAAACGGAGGTAAAACAAATAAATTACGACATTTTCAATATTACAACAATTAATTATATAAAAGTAGTTTATATAATTTATTAAATTGATTAAATGTTACTGTTCATCAGTAACTTAATATTTACAAATATGATATTTTAATATATCATTCAAATACAAAAACACGGATGTAAAGAATATGCAAAACGGATTTGAAACGAGAAAGATATGACGTTTTTACTAAAAGTAATATTTATAAATGTTTTAACTTTATAAATATTATATTCTCAAATAATTAAGTTATTTATACAATAAATTTTTATAAATAATACTTCAAGTGTTTTTGACGAATAACAAATTGTTGGACGAATATATTATCTTTACGATTTCAACTACATGAACATTTATTTTACCAATGCAAATCAAATTGTTTAATTTTATAAATTAAACAAACACTGTTAGGTGGTGATGTAACTATATAAAATTATATATGGCGTTAATTATTCAAAGTATATAGTATTCATACGACCTATGTTTAATTAGGTTGCAATCGGATTTCGCTTGTCGATTCACTCACTTGATTTATTTCATTTACTACATTTGCTGAGGTGAGTTCATAGCCTCATGTTTTTCATTTACAATGATTTACAACTTTTGGGGTGAGAAACATGCATTGTTTTACATATTGGACGCAAGTGTATATTTTTAAACTGATTACGTGTTTGCCTAAGTAGCAAGAACCCAATGTGCCCATTATCACGAACTGTCAATTACTGGATTGTAAGCGCGAATGTTATAAATATATCTATTTGGGATTGACATCCCCATCCGGGTGAGTAGCTCTCACTGGTGTCACGGAGTGAACCAACGGATGTATACCATGTCGGATTTGGGATGTTTCGGGTTGAACATCATCACGGGCAATGTGGCAATGTTTATATTGCATTCATACATGTCGAGCTTCAGTGTCATGAGCTTAGGGAAACGTAATTATATTTTGTGATGGGTGCACAGGTTGCATAATCACGGGGAAATCTTGCGGTCCTGATTTATAATAAACAACACCTATGTAATTCACCTAAACTTTATGTGAAGTTTTAAAAGGAATGTTTTTCTTCTGGATCAAATAATGGTACAAGAGGCAAAAGTTGGGGATACTGGTGGGTCAATCATTTTGGAGTCATTGCATAAAGATTTAGAGGCATTACATTTTAGAAATATTTGTCGTGATCTAAAATCTTTACATTTTCAAGTTAATCCGTTGAGCTTTTGTAACAACATTTATTAAATCCAATGTATCATTTTCAAACGACTTATTTAGAGGTCGTTCTCTTATGTCTTGTGCAATGGTATTATGAAGTAACGCTCCCGGAACATCATTTCCGCTTTGGACCCATTTTGGGTGTTGGGTGTTAAGATTGTATCAGAGCCAAGGTTATAGAGAACCATGTTAAATATTTTTACTTGGACTATAACGTTCAAAACTTTGCATCATACTAAAGGTTTTCAACGGGGACATTAAATTATACTAGTTTGTTTGCATTAGTTAATTTATACTAGGATGCATATCATGACATCACTATTATGTTTTAATAGTTAGTTATACTAGAGGTCTACCATGAGCATATAGTGTTCATATTATACTACGTATATTACTATAAGGGTCTTAAATATATACACATATATATGCTTACATTCCCTTACGCATACTCTACAATTATTTATATAAGGGTTATTTATATAAATACTAGAACAATTCTCAAAACATTACGAATAACACAATGGTCCAAAACTCATACTCAACCTCAACACATTATTTCACAACATTTCACTTTTGGAACACGACTTTTGGAATGGAACAAATTTTAAATTATTACTCTGTGATTTTGAAGAATCATGCCTCCCAGAAGAGCTCTAGTTGCCAGAAGAGCTCCAGTTGCTAGAAGAGCCCCATCTGCTAGAACCGCCAACAATCCTGCTAGAAATGCTAGCACTACTACTGATGCACCAATGAGTGTTGCTGCCATCAATCAGCTAATCAAAACACGAGTCGCTGAAGCACTCGCAAATCAAGAACAACTAAGGAACAACGGTGTGAATGGCGATGGTAGCCAAAATTCAAGATCAGGAACTGAAAGACCTACTCGTACTCCTCGAGAGTGTACTTTCAAGGACTTCTTGAACTGTCAACCCTTTACTTTTAAGGGTACTGAAGGAGTTGTTGGTCTAACTCAGTGGTTTGAAAAGATGGAATCGGTTTTCCATATCAGTAACTGTACTATTGAGAACCAAGTCAAGTTTGCTACTTGCACTCTTCTTGGTGCTACTTTAACATGGTGGAACTCCCATGTCAAGACAGTTGGTCATGATGCCGCTTATGGCATGCCCTGGAAAACTCTCATGAAGATGATGACTGTCAAGTAGTGTCCAAGAAGTGAGATCAAAAAGTTAGAGATTAAATTTTGGAACCTGAAGGTAAAGGGTACTGACGTTGTGGGTTATACCCAACACTTTCAGGAACTAGCAATGATGTGCGGGAGGATGTTTCCCGAGGAATCTGATGAGGTGGAGAAGTATGTCGGCGGACTTCCCGACATGATTCAAGGTAATGTGATGTCGAATAGGCCAAAGATAATGCAAGAAGCAATCGAGCTAGCAAATGATTTGATAGACCATAAGGTTCGTGCCTATGCTGAGAGGCAAGCTAAAAACAAGAGGAAATTTAATAACAACAACCAAGCTCAACAACAACTTCCTAAGAGGCAGAATGTGGTTCAAGCTTACACCATTGGGTCTGGTGAAAAGAAAGAGTATGCTGGAACTCTTTTGTTGTGCAATAAGTGCAAGTTTCACCACCATGGCCCGTGCGTTGTAAAGTGCACGAACTGCAAGAAAGTCGGCCATTTGACAAGGGATTGTTGGAATCCTACTACTACTAACAATCAAAGGACCATCACCTACTATGAATGTGGAAATCAAGGGCACTACAGGAGTGATTGCCCAAAGCTAAGGAATCAAAATTATGGAAACCAAGTTGAAGATACTAAAGCACATAGAGTGGTGTATGCTTTGGGAGGAGAAGAAACCGACCAAGACCCTAGCAACATTGAAGATGAGATCGAAGCTCAGGAGGAAGACTTCCTCGCCTGGACTAGTGAACCCTAAGTTGGAACTACCATAGGCTACAATTCTTTAGAAATTTCCATTGTACTCTTTTAAAATTCCGTTGTACCCTTTTTATTTCCGTTGTGCTATAACATTGCATTTATCTTTCAATCTATGTGATTGTGAATAGTTTTTGTCAAAGTTACTTTAATTCTTCTAAACTATTTATGCAAAATACGTCTCACAAATATTTTGAACTCATAACACAATTTTGGCAAAAATATTCGCCATAGCATTGGTAGCCCTCAAATATACAAGAGATGATTAACTATTGTATAATTCAAGGAAAGTAAATGCCATGTTTTGTTGAGGAGTAGTCACTATAAAACTTTTGTTAAAAATCAAAAATTTCTGCTTTCATTCTCGAAGGATGACCCGCCGACAAAGTTAACCGCCATTAAAGGATTTCAACCCGTACCAATGAGGTTCTATATTAAGATAGAAATTTTTACTTAGCACATATAAGGAGGATTAAGACAAGTATATACACCTCTTCATCAACACTATTCCGGAAGGCAACTCGAACTGAATTGCGGGATGCAATTCTTTTAACACGGGGAGACTGTAACAATTCACATTTTCACATCTTTTACGACAATAAACATTCAAATATTTATTTTAAACTTTTACGTGTCCGCTTTAAATTTTCATCGTTTAGCTAAATCGCGTAAACTAAAAATCAACGTTCAACGTAAATGGGCCTCAAACAAATAAAAGTTTACATCAAGTAAGTGTTATAAAGTTATTAGGATGATAATTTATAACTTTATGCTTTTTATTTTTATTGGTTACGTAAAACGTTTACGTAACGCAATAAAACTACACTTTTGCATGCATGGCAAACCATAAACCCACCTACACTTTAACAAATACCCACTAATACCCACAATACTCAAAAAAATCTCATAAAACCTTGTCTAATTCAGCCCCTAGATGAAATTTGAGCCTATACAACACTTACACTTGAAATTAAATCAAATAAGCCAACAACTATCCACAAGCATCATATAAACAATGTTATTTGTTAACCAATGGTTCAAAAACTCACTTTTGCCTCTCCCTTGCTAGCATACCCATGGTTAGAACCACAAGACAAAGAAAGGACAAGTTCCAAGCATGCATGATTAGTCATTTCATTCTTACAAGACACAAAAGTATGTACCTAGCCCTAGTCTTATACTAAACACATTAACAACCTTCTTTGTCCCCTCTTTTGTTCTCAAACTCACGGTTAGGTGAAGCAAGCAAGAAAAACCATATCTTAAGCCAAGTCTCATCAATGTTCTAAAGTTACCAACATGTTCCCAATACCTAAAGACCTTAACCATTATAATACTAAGCCTATGGTGTCCTTAATAGTTTAAAACTAAACTTTGTCTTCCCTTTTGACTTCCCTAACCGGACATGGAAGAAAACAAGGCAAAACTTTGCTTGTTTTTGATGTAGTGGTTTCCTAGTATTATCTATGCTATATATATGTTCCCTATAGTACACACTTCATTCCTTATCAATCACAAGTAATCATTTAACACACAATCTCTCTCAAAAACCATTCCATACCCACGGTTCAATATCCCAACTCAAAACAATTCATTACTTTGATTTTTAAAAGTCATACAAGTGTTTAAGGGTAATTGTAAACATATATAAGATATATTGGAAGCTTGGTTTGGTTTGTGTAAGAGTTTATGCAAGTGTTGAAGCTAGGGTTCTTTGGAAAAGTTAGGGTTTTCTTGGAAGGTTTCGGCTTAGGGTTTGGTATTTAGGGCTTTGATTTTGTTCATCATCCATCAGACACTAACCTAAGGTTATCTAAAACTCTAATCTTTTCAATATTTTAAAGTTCATGTTTTATATAATCATGTAAGGTTATATCATCACCTAGGTATACTTTATAAAGTTTATAAAATATAAACATACATGTTCATACACAAAATATACTTTTAACATGGTTAAGATGATGTTTAAAACATGTTAATATGTTTAAAACAAGGACTTACAATTAATGGATAAGTTATATAATTTTTAGCTAAGTTATGATTATTTATCAAATTATAAAGTTTATGGATTCAAACAAATATATTGGACACTTTTCTTAGAAAATACGAATACATCATGAAGAGCACAAATTAGAGGACCTAATATATACACAAGAGATGTTAATCAATAAATTAGAGGACTTATGGTAATTTATTTAAGTTACAAATACATAAAACAAGTTTATATAAAAGTTTATATAAAACCCTAAAAGTTACTGTTAAAATTCGTGTAATAAGGCAATTATTTTATGTTTTCTTAAAATAATACACATCATAAGGATTACAAGCATGTAAAGAACTGGCGAAACCGATAAATATTGGGGGAGTTATGAATTTCACAAGATATACATATATAAAGGTATTTTTATAAAAGAAAGTTTATAAAAACAAATGATTTCGAATCTGAGATATTTCTTTGATATTTTTCTATAAAATTAGATGTTGTAAGGATTCTAAAAAGGTAATAAACTTGAAAAACCAATGGGTAATGAACTAGTTATGACTTTTTCTTGTTTATGTAATAACATAAACAAAAGTAACTTTATAAAAGTAATTTTATAAAAACTAATTTTTTTACAGAAACATACAGTGGACATGGACTATGTTAGATGATAGAAAATTTAATTATGAAGCCATGAACATAAAGAACACTAAAAACGGGGTTAAAACGAATAAGTTATGACGTTTTTAAGTTATAACGATTAATTATATAAAAGTAGTTTTATATAATTTATAAAATATTATTAAAGTTACTGTTCATCAGTGATTATAATATTACAAATATGATATTTGACTAGAACATTCAAAAACGAAGCCACGGATATAAATAACCTGCAAAACGGATTTAAAACGAAAGAGATATGACGTTTTTACTAAAGTGATATTTTTAAACGTTTTCAACTTTATATCTTCAAATAATTAAATTATTTATATAATAAAATTATATAAATAATACATCAAGTATTTTTGGCAAATAACAAATCGTTGGACAAGTATACCATTTTTACGAACACGAATACATGAACATTTATTTTACAAGTACAAATTAAATTGTTTAATTTTATAAATTAAACAAACACTTTTAGGTGGTGATGTAACCATATAGAATTACATGTGGTATTAGTTATTCAAAGTACTTAGTACTCATACGACCTATATTTAATTAGGTTGCATTCGGTCATATCCGTGATGTTTTCATTCACTTGATTCATATACTCCAGTTTATTCACTAAGGTGAGTTTATAGCCCCTTGTTTTACTTGTTTTACATATACTTTTTGGGGAGAACATGCTTGTTTACAAATTCATTTACATGGTTGATTTAAACTCATTACATGTTCATTTACAACTCGTTTACAAATTGGTTTACATACTCATTTACATGTCTCACGATGAGATACAATATTTGATTTCACTTTTGGACGCAAGTGGACATTTTCAACTTGATTACGTGTTTGCCTAAGTAGCAATAACCTACTGAGCCCACTATCATGAATTGTCAATTACTAAATTGTAAGCGTGAATGTTATAAATAGATCTATTTGGGATTGACATCCCCATCCGGGTTAGTAGCTCTCACTGGTGTCACGGAGTGAACCAACTGAGCTTAGGGAAACGTAATTATATTTTGTGCTGGTGCACAGGTTGCATAGCACGGGAAAATCTTTGCGGTCCTGATTTATACATAAACAAACCTATGAATTCACCAACTTTATGTTGACGTTTTAAAGCATGTTTTTCTCAGGTCAATGAGGTACAAGAGCAAAGAGATACATTGGTGGTCAATCATTTTGGAGTCATTGCATAAAGATTTAGAGGCATTACATTTTGGAAATATTTGTCGTGATCTAAAATCTTTACATTTTCAAGGATGAACAAGTTAAGCCGTTGAGCTTTTGTAACAACATTTATTAAATCCAATGTATCATTTTCAAACGACTCATTTGAGAAAGGAGGTCTTGGAGTTTCAAGTTTATACGCTTTAAATAGAGCTCTTTTTTTAAATGGGTGTGGCGTTTTTGTACTCAACAATCGTCTCTATGGACCAAGGTCGTTAAAGGGATACAAGGTTTTATTCTAATGGTGTGGTAAGTCGGTTCGTCCCTCGAAGGCGATTATTTTTGATGAGGTAAGGCTCGTTCTTTTCTTTAGGGTAAACATAGATGTAAGGATTCGTTTAGTTGGGTAGATTGGCTTAAAAACCTCATCTTGTAACTTTGTAATTTCTAGCTCCTTGCTAGTTTTCTTCAATAATATTCGCCGTTCAAAAAAAATTGTCTTCTAAACATATGACTGAATTCACCTATAATAACATGAGTGAACTAACAATTTTAAATAGCTAATGAGTAATGATCCCCGCAAAAGGAAAAAAATACAATACAATCAAGAATATAAAACTATAACACCTGATTTGGGACTACCCACAAACTTCTTTTGACTTTTCAGCCACTATCGGTCTTTCATGGATGTCATAACGATGAATATCAGGTAGTGCAGTTAAAGATTTATTAGTAGATAATAGGCCATGGGCTAAGCCAACTTGGGCAAACTAGGCTAGTTGGGGGTGGCTGAGCACCCTCCTGCCACCCTATCCCTTCCGCCCCTAGAGTCATGCTAGGATAGAATGCGGGTGCACGACGCGAAGATTAAGTTTATACGATTAATTGTAAAGCGTTATAAACCTATAGCTACACTTCATGCCCGCAATTTGATATATACGATTTGTAATTCCTTTTTTTGGAAGTATAATAGTGTTGGGTACAAGCCATTGTTAGATCGTAAAAACAAAAAAAAATCGATCAACAGTGTCGTCGTTCTGCATCAGCAACGACGCTAGTGGCACGCCATAGGGTTTTCTGCCAATGCAGTCACTAACGTTTTTCGTAATATTTTTTTAAATTCCAAATGTTATTCAACATATAGAAACGGGCAAAATTCAAAAACACCCCTTTTTAACTTATAAATATCTGCTTTTATCTAATGTTTTTCATATAATCAACCTAAATCACAATATAACTGCACTTTCATAGACACTTTCATTTACCTTCAAAAAATGTCTTAACAAAATAACGATTGGCTACTTAATAATATCTTTAATACGCCTTCTTTGTCCGCTAATTCAACTCCCCATCACCCGTTACACCGTCATCCGCCTATCTTTTCAATACCTGCCCATTATTCTCAATACAATGGCCATTCTTCTCAACACCCACATAACCCGACGTCTTCATTCGAACGATATAAAAATCAAAAACCCGATGCCATATTTTTCACAACCGTCGTTCGCACCGCAAATAAACCAAGATCAATTTAATCAAATGACGTATGTATAATAACAACAACAATAACAACAACAAGAATTCCTCAAGCAAATGAAAATCGGTAATTCTTCACGATCAACACTAATGATGCCACCACTACTACGTTTACGCGACTCACCACCAAACTCACCACCACATTCACCAACCCACTCACTTTTACAAGCTTCACAAACCGGTCCGTCTCCCATCGAAAAAGGAAAAGGAAAGTCAAAAGGAAATAAGTCTCGAGCAAAGAAAAATGACATCACACATACTCGTTGGCAATAATCAAAAGAAAGTTTTTTGGCCGAAACGTATATACAAAATTCTAAGGACCCACGACTTGGTGTGGACCGAACTTCTAAGTCATTTTGGCATATAGTTACTAGTTAATACAACCGCCTTGCATCCTACAAGCGTAAAAATGATATGATCACAGGGAAGTGGACAACTATGCCATGTGATTGCAACAAATTCGTTGGCGTTGTTGACGAGCATCAACAGTTGAGTGGTGAAAATAATTCAACGTGGCTATCTTGTTGTTACAAGATGTTTTCCGAAACTTAGAGGTATACATTTGTCTACTATGAAGCATGAGATGTGTTGAAATATCACCACAAATGGCGTGGTGTCAAAGTTGTTGTTCCCGGAAGACGAGGTCGTATGGACGAGGACATTAAAGATTCGAACGAGCTGTCTTGAGACGATACAATACCACGTCCTTCAGGCAAGCCAAGGCCTACCAAGAGTCAATCCGACTCGTCCAAATCGGCGGGATCCTCTTTGACGGATAATGAAGCTTTCAAGGATATGGTCCAAGAAGAGTTGCCATTGAATGTGCTCGAAAATTGGATTTTATTGAAACGCAAAAAATTCAAGGAACTGAAGTTTCTTAAATTCAGTACCGCCGAAAGATGCGGATAATATCTAAAAACTCAAAGACGATATCTGAGCAAAATATTCTCCCCAGCCGTAGTTTTTATTAGTTGTTGTATTATAGTTTTTAATAATTTTTGTATCTCTAATTCGTTTCTTATCGTATCGTATTCGTAATTTGTTTATATTTTTAATATATTGTGTTTCAATTTTAGTTTATACTGTGTTAATTAAAATGAAAAAAAATACCAACGACATGTTATTGATTTATTGCTGGAGAATGTGTTTTAATTATTGAAGCGTTATCGATGAATGTTGAGGTAGCATTAATGTGAAATACCAACAGCATGCGGTTGGTACCCACCGTACCTAGCTCTGCCTTTACTATTGTTCTACTTGCCTAGTCTCATTTCTGAGTAGATCTAATATTACTTTTGCTATTGTTCTATTCTTCACTAATCGCTTTAGCAAATGCGTTTACTGTAGTAAATATTAGCATATAGGACAAATTATTTAAAATCAATTCATATAATTGATGAGGTGTTATTTTATACACTTTTTCGAGGTCGTTTAACCCCCTAAATCGTGCATTTATGCCCAAAATAGGTACTTAATCGTTCCTTTTCAGGTATTTAGTATTTGGAAGGCATTTGAAGGAAATACACGTGACTTAGGCTCATTTGGAGAAGAAACAGACAAGACTACAGACCTACACCAACATCTCTCAAGATTATGTTCTCATCGGCTGGAGATAGCGTCACAATATACACGTGACGCCATCACGATTCATCCCATGATGGTGTCACAACATCTCACGACGGCGTCAGCTTGCATGACTCAGCCCAACATCTATAATATTCTCTTTCATGACGGCGTCATGATTAAAACGCAGCGATTTATCTATATATACAAACCCGAAATTAGGGTTTTAAGTGTGTAACTTTAGAGTAAAAAATGAGACAACCCCTAGTAT
>BQNB010022741.1:35291-62644 GCA_026074375.1 Tanacetum coccineum | reverse complement strand
GATACTCTAATTGTGGAGAAATCCAAACTAAATGAAGATACACAAGGGAAAGCCATTGATCCTACACATTATCATGGCATGGTTAGCAGCCTTATGTATCTAACATCCAGTAGACCAGACCTGGTATATGCTATCTATATGTGTGTTCGGTATCAGGCACGGCTTACCGAAAAGCACCTACATGCTGTAAAAAGAATCTTTCAATACCTAAGAGGAACTGTCATTTGGGAACTATGGTACTCGAAGGATTCAGCTATTGCTCTAATAGCTTTTGCAGATGCTGATCATGCGGGTTGTCAAGATACAAGACGTAGTACATCTGGGAGTATGCAACTGTTGGGAGACAGACTTGTTAGCTGGTCATCAAAAAGGCAGAAAAGCAATGCGATATCGAGTATGGAAGCTGAATATATAGCCTTGTCCGGCTATTGTGCTCAAGTCCTTTAGATGAGATGACATCTTACCGACTATGGCTTTGGATTCAATAAAATTCCAATGTACTGTGATAACAAAAGCGCTATTGCCTTATGTTGCAACAAAGTTTAACATTCTCGATCAAAGCATATCGACATCAGATATCACTTCATAAAAGAGCAAGTGTAGAATGGAGTCGTCAAGCTTTACTTTGTCAGAACGGAATATCAATTGGCGGACATCTTTACTAAGGCTCTATGTCGAGAAAGAATTGAATTCCTTATCGACAAGCTGGGGATGAGAAGTTTTACTCTTGAGACTCTGAAAGAACTAGCAGATGAAGCCCAAGAATAGTGGTGGTACCTATTCTTATATCCTATGTATAATATGTATATATATAAAATCATAAAAACACAAAAAGATTTTTTAGTTTTTATAAAATTTTATATAAACAAAATACAAAATTAAAAAATCAGAAAAAGATAAAAATATGTATCTCTGGCATGTCTTTTGAAAATCAATAACATTTACGGCCTTATAAATGTTATTTAATAATGATACGAGGCTGTAAATAAAGTTCGAGCAGAAGTTCAAAAGTTTTAAACATGCCAAAAATGGCTTGCTATTATTTCCGATAGCAACCCGGTCATCATCTTAAAGGCAAGTATTTCAAAAAAAAACTTGGCCTAACAATGGGAATTAATTCTCGGGCATGGTATACTTTATGACCATGAAAAGGCTTATGATTACTTTGCATCACAACCCGTGCTTCCTATATTCCATAAGTGTACGTGTTAGTGCGCTTATGTGTTAAAATAAGAGAAATCTGATTTTCTATGGTGTTGTTTTTCAAATATTTATATCAAAAAGTCATCTGAAAATATTTTTCAAAGACATTTGACCACTCAAACAACGACTACAGCTCTTTAAATAGAAAATGGGTCTTTGTTTGAGGGGGAGAAAATGTCAAATATCTTCTTCATAAAGTCAGTTTGTGTTAAAGGAAAATGTTTTAAACAATAACGGGTTAACAATTAAAGGGGAGTTAATTAAATTAAGCTTATGTGAGCTTTAACTGTTATGTGTTTATGCTTTTTAGGGAATAGATAGCAAATATAAGTTTCTAGGTATGCTAGTTAAAAACATTAGGGACTATTTGTGCCATTTGTTAAACTTAAATTGCCTAATAAAACTTATAAAAGAAATATGAAATAGATAGGATACTTGGGGGGCAAAAGGGTTAAAAACCAAAATTGATTTAATAAACCCTCCCACACCCTGTCACTTCGTCACAAACACACTTATATTTTTATTTTCCCTCCCAACCTCAAAATCAAAATCGTCATCTCCTAATCTTCATTTCAAGTTGTTATCATTCAAAAGGTATAACTAGAAACTCGTTCTTCACACTCTATACAACACATCTTTCAAACGAATTAAGTTTTAATACGGATTTGATCTTGAAAATCCTAAAAATCGAATTAGGGTTCATCAAAATCAAGACTGGGTAAAAACCTAAATTGAGTGAGGGGTTTTGTTTGTTTAGGTGTTTAGAACACTCGGTTAAAACAGTTTTGTGATTGGTTATCATATGAATGTGTTCTTGATAATTCTTGTTTGTGAAAATTTAGGTTTTTGGGATTTAGTGAAATATGTTTGTGGGTCTTGTGCTAGGACGTTTGTATTCTCTTCCTTAAATGTGTTTGAGCCATAAAAGGCATTTCTTGTTTGTAGTTTCTTGAATGAATGTGGTAAAAAAGATAAATATGCTCGTTCTTGACCGTTCTTGATGATTCTGTGGCTAATTGTTGTTATAACTAATCCTAAGTGTTATACAACTAATATGAATGCTATTTGAACAATTCTTGATGCTTAAAATTTCATGTTTGTGGTAATGTGTGTTTTGAAGGCAAGTTAACAATTGTCTTTGAGAGACGAGTTAACAACACCTTCAGAAGGCGAGTAAACAACTCCCTTCACGAGGCGAGTTAACAACAAGCCTTCAAGAGGCGAGTTAACAACACGCCTTCACGAGGAGATTTAACAACCTCATTAAGGAGGCGATTTAACAACATCATTAAGAAGGCGATTTAACAACCCTATTAAGGAGGCGATTTAACAACTCAATAGGAGGCGATTTAGTAATGGATTTAAGGAATTTTAAGATTGATTTTTTACTGAAGGCAATTTAAAACTCAAGTTAGGTAGCTAATTAAAATTAGTTAATTATGCAATCTAAACAAGTTAAGTAGGCTATATAACAAGGTTCAACAAGAATATCTGAACATGTCTTAGGTACCTTATTCTCTACAAGTTAGTTTGAATAGGATTCCAAAAAGCACTATTTTAGTTGTCTAAATGCCTTTCACATTATGCCCAATTAAGTTACCTTATTCTACAAGTTAGTTTGAATAGGATTCCAAAACAGCACTATTTTAGTTGTCTTAATGCCTTTCACATTATGCCCATTTAAGTTGCCCTTCGGATGATTAGATCTTATTCAATTATGGTAAATGCCTTAATTAGCCTAATCATTATAATGATATCACAATATGCATCAAGCTTAAGTATTCAACAATCAAAGGGCCTTATTGTGTATTATATATATATTTTATTATATTATTATATATATTATATTTCTTAATTACTAAATTTTATATTTATATAATATTTATAAATTATTTATTTTATTATTTTTGTTAATTATAATTCATTATACTTTTTATTTTTAATTAAATATATTTTAATTACTTATTATTATATTATTATATATTATTTAAATATTTATATATATATTTTAATTAACTATATATTATTAATAATATTTATAATTAAATAACATTTTATCAATATTATATTTAATATTATATATTTAATTTTATTATTTTTAAATAATTTTTTTATTTTATTCTTTATTATTATTTATATATTTGTAATATTTATCATATTATTTATTATTATTTATATATTATTATAATTAATATTAATGTATAATATATATTTATTTATTTAAATATATTATTATTTTATATATTATTATTATTTAATTTATATTAATTATTATATAAAATTGGTTATATATATAAACTGTATTGGTCAAATCTTAGCAGAATCATGAATACCACTCAAGCTCAACAGAATTCCCTTGATGATGCTCGTGTTACCCCTATGGACTGTCTTGTGTTCAGGGTTAAACTGCACATGAGACTCAAGACAGACATCAAGCCAAAAGAAGCTACATTTTAGGTCGTGTTGGATGCTCTTGCTCTCACTCCTTTCTAACGTGCATTCTTGATCACTGCAGATGTTCCTGCTATTTATATGTAAGAATTTTGGGCTACAATTTTCATTTATAAGTCATCCATTAGATTCACTATTAACAAGAAGAAAGTCTCTCTTGATGTTGATATGTTCGGAGAAATTCTCCAGTTTTGCCCTAAAATTCAAGGACAAAAGTTTGAAGACCTCCCTCTGGAACATGACTGACTCGCAAGAACTACCCTTATTTATGTGTGTAAATAAACGTAAACATATATAAACACACAACAAGGGACGAAAACCCGCCAGATGATCAATGGAACGGAGAGCAGTATAGAGGTTTTCCCAGGTCGTTATGTAATGTCCCAACGAGGCTAGAATGGAAATCGAAAGACGATTGAGGATTGGTGTTTGAAATATGACAAGGATGTGATTGGAGGGAACTAAACTCAATTGAGCAAATGCCATCATAAAAATCAGCAAGAAATAAGCTTAGGAAATAGAATAAAAGCTAGAAATGGTAAACACACTTAAAACTTTTACACAAAGACACAAATAGGCTCAAATAAGCTCAAGGTAAACTAAATAAGCTAAACTAACTCTAAATAAGCAAATACAAAAAGCAATTAAGCTAAATTAAACAAGATAAACGCGATAGCACTAACAACAGTACTAACAGTATTAACTACCAGTACTAACTTGGAGTTAGTACTGCTAGCTTTGAGTTAATACTGTTAGCTTAAGGTTAGTACTGCTGGGCTAACAAAACACAAAGAAACAATAAATAAGCAAACAAGCTAAAACAGAAGTTCACCTAACCTTAAAAAGCACTTAGTAATAAGGATAAGCAACTAGAATGAACTGAACAAAACAAAATAAGCTAACATGTACTAACATGATACTTTATTGAAATACTTTAAAAAGGAAAATAAGCTTAAATAAGCAAACAGTAAGGGAAAATGGTTTAATCTACTCTAAAAAGCTAAGGAAATCTTAAACAAGCTGAAATAATAAGCTGATAGGCTAAAATAAACCACCAGTACTAACAGTTTTAACTGACTAAGTACTATACTTGGGTTAGTACTGTTAGTGCTGAGTTAGTACTGATACTTTTGAAAATCCAAGAAAATGAACTAGCAGTACTAACTTGGAGTTAGTACTGGTAGTTTTAAGTTAATACTGCTAGGCTTAAATCCTAAAAAATTGAACTAGCAGTACTAACTTGGAGTTAGTACTGCTTGGCTAACAAAACAGCCCTTAACATTTCCAAAAATCATTTTTATTTCAGACTGATTAAAAACAGATTATAAAATAACAAATTAAAGCATTTATAAGCAGATTTCACAAGAATAAGCACTATAAGATAATTCTTTGCAGTATCTTAAGAGAAATAAGAGAATAAGAAACTTACAACACCCTTGCTCAAACTAGGCTAAACAAAAAGTTCTACAAGCTCTAGCTTGTATTAAACAAGCTAGTGAGAGTACATAAGCCCATCCAGAACTGGCTTATATCCTAGTACATAAGCTTGTGGTATCATTTGAGAGTGAATATTGTGATTTTCTCTTAACTACTTATCTTTTATTTTCACTTATGAAATACAAGCTTATAGTAAGCTGTGGTAAAAGGCTTTTTGAACACAACTACAATATGATTAAGAAACTTAACACTGGTATTGAAAAAACTTAAATTTGCATTAATCTTGAAAGTGTTACAAAGCTGAAAGCAAAAGCTGTAAATAACTAAAAATAAGCTAAGTTATGTTAAAAATTAAAAACTAGATAAAAAACTTTGATAGCTCAAAGGCTTTACAAAAGCTATATTTCATTTCGAATGTCTTAGACTTGCAGCTTGTGCTTCTTTGTAGAGATTTAAAACAAATGTGTTGTGGTGTGAGGGGGGTTCCTACACAAATCCAGCCTTTGATTTTCTTTTGAGCTTCTTTGAGACTAATCTCAACATCAATGCTTCTTTTGGGATGGAGGGGATTGCCAACATGGACTTTATACAGCTGGGGGTAGTAGTAGGTGGCTGATTGAAATGATTTTGGCTAGGGTGAGAAGGTGGTTTGCAAGGGGAGAAGGTATGGGGGCGACATCAGTATGTATCTGGGGATTTGGGGGCGGGAAAGAAGACTTTTTGGCGGGGAGTAAGGCAAGCTTTGGTCCCTGAAGTCTTATAACTTTAATTGTAATCTCTGCCGGTTAGGCTAGTTTGGCCTTTGTCTTTTTTATCTTTTGTAATACAACTTGAGGTTTTGGCAGTTTTAGTCCCTCAAGTTGTATTTTTCTTCACTTGGCTTGACTTTTGACTTTGTCCTTCATTCCGTGCTGGATTGCTCTGCTTTTGGCTTTTCTTTTTGATTTCCTTTTCTTGATATCCGTTTCTGCACAATAAATGCAAACATACAAATACAATGAATTTTGGGCATGTTTTTAGTCATTTAAGTCCCTTAATATGGAATGGTTATGTGTTAATTTAAACACATATCAATATCCCCTAATAATAAGGTATTAGCCGTGTCCTTCACGCAATGCTATGAAGAAATACACTTACTGAAACTAAGAATCTCGGATACCCCATCGACTAATTACCTTGATGAGTAGCAAATTGTTCGTCAGGGGAACTAAAGAATCAATAGCTTGATAAGTCCGTTATCACCATTTTTATTTGTACATAACTATCCCTAATTTTTTTGATTTCTTATTTCTTTTCTCGACTACCTGTTTGACTTCCCTTATTTTGATAAAACACTGGGACATAGAACAGAATGAGAACGTCAATTGAATAATGCTACGGATGTCTGATGGATAAATTCATCGGTCCACAAATTTTTCATAGGACCCAAACCAAGCAATTAAACAAGATCATTTTCGTGCACCGCTCAATATAAGTTCTAATGTTAAGCATCTATATTTTATGAATTGTGTGATATCTTTTAACTCCCAACATGAATATATTGATCTAAATGGTGTATCTCATTTTATCAACCATAGAATCAACTTAATTCCATAGTCGTAATTCAAGATGAATCATTGACTCAAGCAACAATGATTAGGACCTTTGACGTAACTTAATTTTATTGAGAACGAAAATTTTAACTGTAGATACTTTTTGCATCATCTTCATCATTATGATCATAAGTTTCTTAAAGCTAGGAATGCGTTGCTTAGTTTTGAAACTCCTAACTCAGCCTCGATCCCTGGTAGGATATCACAACCAACGACCGGTGTTCTTAGTTTGAAAACCCACCCCGTTGCTAGCGTAGAGGGAAATCACATCAACACCTTCTTCCTAATATGGCTAAGGATAGGTTTTTTAGTTTGAACCCTCACCTAGACCTCGCTTCCTGGGTGGATATACAACAACCAAATCCCTCGAAGTATGAAGATGTATTAGTTTGAACCCCCACCTGCGGTTGCGGTATGGAGATATCACGGACACATCTTTTACTTGCTCCATTATACTCAAATGTATGCTTCATTGGGTGCATAATTTATATTCATGCATTTTGCATTCATATTTCATTCATGCTTCTTTGGCATTTTAACTTTCAAATTTACTGTAGAACAGAAAGAAGTCGCTTTAAAGAATAGTTAAAAGTTGAAGCTTTTCTCACAACATCCGGTTTTGACTAGTTGAATTGAAATGAGTTTTTACGTACTGATTTAGGCGGATTAAAAATAATGGAGAGAAAAGCCACAAGTTACTCATATAAGCTTTAGCAAGAATCTTGCTTAGCACATAAAACTTATTATTTAACTCTATCAACTTCTTGTTCTTACTCGTGAAGCTTAGTTTACTATAAGAAACTAGCTAGGGCTCAACTCACGCTGCCAGATCGAGTAAAAAATTATTCTCATTTACCCATTTAGGAAAGTCGTAACTGACAAACATTATTTTATTTTTGAAATATTTTTAATTTTTTCATTTTTTTTTGGTTATTTTGACAAAAAGTTTGGTACGGTAATAAAAACAGGATTACTGACAACAACGGTGCAAGCAAAAATCCATCAATCGAAGATCCCCCCATACTAGAATCTAAACATCGTTCCCTCGATGTTTTTGTAAGGGGCACATACGTAAGCTCCAAGGCCGTTTATGAAGTGTACCAAAAGATAAAACGTTAGTCGATTAGATTTGGATACTGGATTCCCAAAATGAAGCTGAGGATGTGAAACTCTTGATAAAAATACAAGCACGAGAGTTCTTCACAATCCGGGCAATCCTGGACAAACACAAAACACGGGAAATGGAAAAGGCAAGCCTCCACACAACAAGAAAACACTTATTCATTTTTACATAATACTACGATAAGCATGGGGTGCCTCCCACGAAGCGCTTGTTTAAGGTCGCTATGCTTGACCCGTCACCTGAATTTATTGGACATTAGGGAATGTTTGGAGATCCGGGACTACCAATTGTGGTACGTCCCCTTCAAAGTAGTGCTTTAAACGATGACCATTCACTTTGAAATTTGGCCCGGAGTTTTGAGATAACTCGATGGTGCCGTATGGAAAAACTTGAAATCTTTTCCTTTTTTTCTATTTTGTGATAGTGAATGGTCTATTTCTGGACCAGCGGGTTTTAAGATTTCCTGAGCATATCTTTAATCTACGTGTTAAAAGAGGATGACTCGATCACCGACCAACGCGTTAAACTGCGTGTGTTCTTGATTTTAGAGTCATGGTTTCTCTTTGTTTTTCTTTATAAATTAAAGGATTCTCGTAAGGCCTTCATCACGGAGCTCATTTTAAGTTCATTCAGCTGAACTTTCCTGTGTGTCACACGCGGTTTTGATATCAAAGTTGGTTTTTTGCTTACAGGGCCAGTAAGCTTTGTGATCGAGGTTTCGATCGGATGATGACATGCTTTCACGTATATCTAGCTTGTATGGAGTACACACGATGGGTGTTTTGTAAGCTGTGCGGAAAGCCACATTGGTTGCGTCATATAATTTATACGATCCATAGAGGCTACGATTTTTGCCCACGGTCCTTTCAAGAATTCGTTTCAAACCGACGATTTGAAAACCTCAACTTGTCCACTTGTTTTGTGGATGATAACCGCAGGGAGAGGCGACTGAGTGACTCCGTATTTAAGCTATGACTTTGCAAATTGGTCATTGCAATATATGGGTTCCGCGATCACTTATGATTGCCGAAGGGCACGAATCTGGCGAAGAGAGATTTAGAATTTGTAGACAACTCGGGCTGTCATTTGTGGGAGTGCTTATGCTTCAACCCATTTGATAAATAATCAACAGCTACGAGTATCGTATTTTGTTCCCTCTCTGAAGACGGAGCGGCCCCATAAAATCAATGCCAAAACGTCAAAAGATCTCACAAACTTGGATGCGAATTTTGCTTGGATCTCATCCGTAGTGAAAAATTTTTTCCTTGAGCTGGCAATGAGTTGCAGTTTTTAACCAAACTTCATGGGCATCTTTGTAGATTGTGGGCCAAAAGAATCCGGAATCGAGACTTTTCTTGCTGTGTAGTTGACCGTGGTATGTCCACCTGGTGGGACCATCGTGGCAAGCATGAGGATTCATGGGCTTCCTTGCCAAAAAACACAACGTCGAATAAACTTGATTCTTCGCACAGATTTCATAAACAGAAAAGGATTTCCCAGATAGAAATAATGTTCACGTTCTTTGAAGAATTTTCTTTTCTGCTGGGTTGACATCCCTTTGATTACGAAATTTCCTGGCATGGTTAGTTTGCAGTTGTCAGTCATACCATGGGGGTACTAGCATCAAGAACAGCATCGAGACTAGGAGTTTCAAGTCGGAAATTTTCATTTATCTCCCTTTGGATCGAGCTCATTCTTGTGAGGATTCTCTAATCGTTTGAATAGATGATTCAGTCGCTAGGTTCTCAGCTCCTTTCGTGTCAACTATATCAAAAGTCGAACTTTTGAAGGAACAGAAACCATCGGAGCAATCTCGCCTATAGAATCTTTTCTTTGCAAGAGATACTTGAGGCGGAATGATCCGTTATACACAGTGCATTTGTTCATGACAAGGTAAGATCGGAATTTTTCGAATGCGTACACCACAGCTAACATTTCTTTCTCTGTCGTGGTGTAACGTGATTCTGCCTCATTCATTGTTTTACTTGCATAATGTATAGGCCTGAAATGTTTCTCATGACGTTGCCCCATGACCGCACCTAAGGCGAATATCGTTGCAATCGCACATAAGTTCAAATGGTTCATTCCAGTCTGGGGCAATCATGATTGGAGCCTCGCGTTAGATTCTTTTTGAGAGTGTTAAATTGCTTTAATACACTCTTTCGGACGAAATAAAACGGTTAGTCTCTTTTTCAAGCAAATGGGTATCGACGGGCTATTTGAAAAAATCCTGGTTGAATCTTTATAAAACCCGGCATGCCAAGATTACTACGGATACCTTTTACGGTAGTCGGTGTGATGGAGCGTTGGCGTAACGTTCAATCTTAGCTTCGGATCGATTTGCCCTCAATCTCGACTGGAGATTTTATGTCAAGAAACATGCCTTCCTTAACCATGAAATGGCTTTTTTCTCCCAGTTGTAGAGCTAATTGGTGTCTTCACACCGCTTAAGTCGATCTTTTCCAATGGGTTAGGCATGTAGAGAAGAGCTTCAAAAACGAAAAGGGGGGGTTTTTTCCCATCCATAAACACTTTCGCCACGTTTTTTCGTATCAGTCGTCGGAAGATTGCATATACATCTCTGGAATGTTAGCCTGGTGCATTGCATGACGGCCAAAAGGGCATCGGCGGTAGGCAAAGGTTCCGTGTATATGGGCAAGTAATTTTGTCTTTTCCTGATCATTTGGCGACGGCAATGGGTATTTGTAAAGTAACTGAGAAAACCATCGAGAAAAACAATAGTATTCGGTTTCCGCAAGCTCCTCGAGCATATTGGTCCATGAATTGGCAGTGGAACATGGTCTTTATTCGGAGTGGCTTCATTCTACTTTCGGTAGTCAAAGTACCCGACCATCCCGTAACCTATCGTAGTTGGCGAGTTAACTCATTTTGCTCATTCTAACTACGTCAAAAACCACCTTTCTTTAGGTACACAGTGTACCCGGGCTTACCCAAGGATCTATCACGAGATAGGGAAAAATTAATCCAGCGTCAAGAAGTTTTTTCATCTTTTTTTTTATGACCATCGTGGATTTTGGGGTTTACCCGTCTCTGATGTTGGACCGCTGGTGTGTCAGCTCCTCTTTCCATTTAGAATTTTGTGAGTACAAAATCCGGGTAATACCCCTTATTATCGGAGTCGTTTCCAAAGCGATGGCTCGCTTTGTGGGACTGAACACCTTTTTATGAGAGCGGCTTTTTCCCCGACACTTAAACATCTTTAGCAATGATGACTGGTAACTTGTTGTTACCTTCTAGAAATGATAGTCGAGGTGGGGAATGGTAAGTCTTGAGCTCGACCTCGGGAGGTTTCATCAAGCACAGTTTTTGGCTTCACAAATCTTAAGTTCGCCAGGAAATAATTTGCCTATGGTTGGAATGGTGATAATGGGGTCACTATTTAGGATGCTTCAAGAGAAGGAATGTCCCTTTCTCGAGATCACGGATTGAGTCATCATGGTATTAAGGTCATCTCTTCCACCGTGTACATCAAATTAAGGACTCTTGACGTTCTTAAAATGGTTCTTCCTAAAATCAACGGGACTCTTTTTTCCCCTTTTTTTTTTAGAGGTCGGCATCATAGTTAACTACCACAAAATCAGCTGGAAAGTAGAAGGTTCCAACATTCACAAAAACCTTTTCGGCTATGCCGGTGGGAGTGGAAGTTGATCGGTCGGCTAACTCGAGTATCATCTTAGTTTTGGTCAATCCTTGGAGATTAAGCTTTTCAAAAACTGAGAGTGGCATTAGATTTATGCTTGCGCCGAGATCGGCCAGGGCCAAGCATTCATCTAACTCTGGAAAATCACATGGTATTAGAAATCTACCCGGGTCTCCTAATTTTTCGGAAATGTATTTAGTATGACTGTCCGAGCCATTTTCATAACCGGTGCTTTGGTTAATTCAAGATTTTTAGTTCTTGTTGTTCAACAGCTTTCTGAAATTGGTGCAAACTAGGATCGTGCAGGGATGGAGAGCATCCGCGAAGCTTAGCTCGAAGTGGAGATTTCGAAAAATTTCCATAAATTTCAAAGCTAAAAGGTCGTCCTTTTCGCGGACTTTCTCCTTGGTTACCCTAGATGGATATGGTAAAGTCGTTTTGGTTCTAGGCATGACAACTGGTTCATTCACTTGGACTATCGGAGGTTGGACGTCTTTGGTACTTCCGTTAGATACAGCACGTGCTCCTTTGTCACCTCAGTTTCAACTATCCACCACTGGAGGTGGATATTTGAGGTCCCATCTTATGAACACAGCTTCTAGTGGTGATTGCTTTCAATTCAACACTTCGGCGTTTATTAGCAATGCTAATTGCTAGGAAGAGGAACCCGACATTGATAGTGTAGAAGCTGGTTAGAATTCTATGATTTTGGTGGCCAAAGTCAGTTATGTTGGTCATTTGGTTTTGCACATGTTTTTGCATTAACTGCATCATTAGCCTTGACATAGCTCTCAAAATCAGTTTTTGACACACCCGAAGCTTGATGAGCGGGAGCTTGGTAAGCTGGGTGTTGATTAACCGGGGGTTGATACATTGGGGCTTGTTGTTGAACCTGGGTTCGTTGGATTTGACCCTGGTTATAGCCATTCCCACGGTTTTGGTTTTGGTTCCAACGATTCTGATTGTTAGCTTGGCTGTTGTGTTGCATGGGAGGAAAACCGAGTGGTCTGATTTGGTTTGCCATCGGTGGCGGGCGGTAACCGGAATTTCCTTGGTTGAGAAATTTTGCCTGCGGTCTGCTTGCGAGACGTTATTCTTGGTATGTTATCTCGGTAATTGTTGCTATCGTAGCCGGACAATTACGAATGAGTGGCACCACCGTAGGTAACCACAACTATTTGCTCAATCGCTTTTACGGGACGCGAGAGCTGGCACACTGGAGATCGTCTGCTTGTGAGAAGCAGATGCTTAACCATATCTTTCAACTTCAGCAAACATTCGGGAGACACTCCGGAGATGGAAGCGCTTGTACTCATCTTTGCAACAATTGGCTTTGCTTCGGGACCGATTACATCTTTTATTTATTACGTGACGACCTTCTGGACTTTGCTCTCGATGGATTTTAGCTTTGCAAATCAGGCGAGGCCTTTTGTCCAAAAGTTACACACCTGCGGCAGGAGTTCAAAAGATGTCCTTTGATCTTAACATTAAGGCATTGTAAAATGTATCAAGTTGGTGAAGTCTCGAGAATCCATGATGTGGCATGCTCGGAGAAGATGTTTGACTCCGATCCAAGCCTCACTAAACGACTCATCAAATCTTTTGTTTTGAAATTAGTTAATTTCGTTCCGAATGATTTGTCGTTTTAGACTGGTGGGAAAAACTGATGATGAATTAGCATCGAGGTCATTCCCATGTCTGAATTGATCGAAGGGGGGGTCTTTTCTCAAGCCATATCCGAGCTGCCCCTCGAGAGGAAAGGAAAAAAAGCCTCACTTAATTGATGTGGTCGGGACACATTAGGATATCTCAAAGTAGAGGTGTTTATTGAAGTAACTGGATGTGGGCATCGTGTGGGTCCTCTTTGTCATTTCCGAAGAAACTGCTTGTCTTCTGGACAAGTGTTGTAACCCATGCTTGATCTCAAAATTTGCTGCTCGATCTTTTAGGAACACACCAATTGCGTCTCTCGTTATCCTCGGTTGGGTGCCTGGAGCAATTTGCCATAGTCTACGATTATCAGCCATCTAACTATGAGAAGTTCAACAAGATTCGGAGGAACTTGTTGTTGATGTAGTTGTTGTTCGACGTAGACGACGAAGGCTTGAGAACGATTTGTGCGCATACTGCAGCTAAAAAGAGAAAACAAGAAGAGTATTTCTTGTTTTCAGTTTATTCACAATCTATTTTGACGGACAGGAACCTCAAACTAGACAACTTGACCCAAAAAACTCAGAATCACTTCACGGTAGCTCCCAAAAAGCATACAATCAGGTGAGCGAGAGTAATTGTAGGAATAGCGCGAAGCTTATTTCTCCTTTCGGGTCGTAGTTCCTTGGAACAACCCTCCTTATACCCACTTTATAGTTTGTATTTCTTTTTGAGATGAGCCGTACCTCGTAAACGACACAATCGGTAAGTTTTAAATCTTTGATTATCGAGTTTCGGGAAATTTGTATTGTTCCCACACGTTAGGAACCAATTGATAAATTTGGAGTTATTTTAATTTCTGTTTTTATGGACAATGTTTTTATATTTTGTTTTTTTTCTTTTGTTTTTTTATGATAATTTATTCTAATAAAAGAAATAAAAAATATTTTTGTACTTTTTTTAGTTTTTGTAGAAGAACTATTCATCAGATTTTAAACAATAATTGTCAACGTAAACGATATTCGTTTTTCACCTCCCCCGTATGCTAGCGGCGCAAAATTTGATGCAAGAATATCACCCTTATTTATGTGTGTAAATAAACGAAAACATATATAAACACACAACAAGGGACGAAAACACGCGAGATCAATGAAACCGGAAGCAGTATAGAGTGTTCCCAGGTCGTTATGTCCCAACGAGGCTAGAAATGGAAAATCGAAAGACGATTGATGATTGGTGTTTGAATATGACAAGGATGTGATTGGGAACTAAACTCAATGAGCAAATGCACATAAAAATAGCAAAGAAAATAAGCTTAGAACAAGAATAAAAGCTAGAAATGGTAAACACACTTAAAACTTTTACACTAAGGCACAAATAAGCTCAAATAAACTTAAGACAAATTAAATAAGCTAAACTAACTCTAAATAAGCAAATACAAAAGCCAATTAAAGCTAAATTAATACAAGATAAACGAACTTGTACTAACAATATTACTACCCGTTTTAAATTGAGTTTGTACTGCATAGCTTTGAAGTTAATACTGTTAGCTTAAGGTTGTCATGCTGGGGCTAACAAACCAAAGAAACAATAATAAGAAACAAGTAAAACAGAAGTTCACTAACCTTATAAGCACTTTAGTAATAAGATAAGCAACTAGAATGAACTGAAACAACAAATAGCTAACAAGCTACAAACTGATTACCATTATTGAATATATTTTAAAAGGAATAAGCTTTACATGAGCAAACAGTTAAGGAAAGGTTTAATCTAACTCTAAAAAGCTAAGGAAATCTAAACAAGCTGAAATAATATTCTGGTAGGCTAAAATAAACCACCGTAGTACTAACTGTTTTTTAACTGACAGTACTAATTGGAGTTAGTATGTTAGTGCGAGTTAGTATCTGAACTTTTGATAAATCCTAAGGGAAAAATGAACTAGCAGTACTAACTTGGAGTTCAGTACTGTAGTTTTAAGTAAATACTGCTAGCTTAAATCCTAAAAATGAAACTAGCAGTACTACCTTGGAGTTCAGTATTGCTTGGCTAACAAATCCAGCCCTTAACGTTTCCAAAAAATCATTTTTATTTCAGACCTGATTAAAAACAGAATTATAAAATAAAAAATTAAAGGCATTTATAAGCAGATTTTCAACCAAGAATTAGCTCTATAAGTAATTCTGCTAGTATTCTAGAGGAAATAAGAGAAAAAGAAACTATACAACACCCTTGCTCAAAATACAGGGCTTAAACAAAAAAGTCTACAAGCTCTAGCTTGTATTTAAACAAGATAGTGAGAGTCCATAAGCCCATCAGAACTGGTATCATCTATAAATAAGCTTCGCGCATACTCTTTGTGTATATTTGAGAGTGATATTTGTGATTTTCATTTTAACTACTTTAACTTTTATTTTCATCTTAATGAAAACAGCTTATAAGTAAGCTGTGGTAAGAGCTTTTGAAACCACAAAAAACAATATGATTAAGGACTTAACACTGGTATTGAAAAAACTTAAATTTGCATTAATCTTGAAAGTGTTACAAAGCTGAAAGCAAAAGCTGTAAATAACTAAAAATAAGCTAAGTTATATTAAAAATTAAAAACTAGATAAAAACTAGATAGCTCAAAGGCTTACAAAAAGCTCTATTTATAGCCGAAGTCTTAGACTTTTTTTTACAGCTTCTGTGCTTCTTTGTAGAGATAAAACAAATGTGCTTGTTGGTGAGGGTTGGGGTTCTACAAGCAAATCCCAGCCTTTGATTTCTTTTGAGCTTCTTTGGAGACAATCTCAACCATCGAAATGCTTTGGGAATGGAGAGGGATTGCCAACATGGACTTTATACAGCTGGGGGGAAGTAGTAGGGTGGATGAAATGATTTTGGTAGGGTGTTGAGAAGTGGTTTTGCAGTGACGTGAAGGTATGGGGCGTGACATCACAAGTTATAACTGGGATTTGGGGCGGGAAAGAAGACTTTTTGGGGAGTAGGCAGTTTGGTCCCCTGAAGTTTTATAACTTAATTGTAATCTCTGCCCGGTTGTATCTTATTGCCGTTTGGCCCTTGTCTTTTTATCTTTTGTAATAACAACTTGAGGTTTGCAGTTTTAGCCCTTAAGTTGTATTTTCTTCACTTGCTTGTAAAACTTTGACTATTGTCCTTTCCATTCAGTGCTCTGATTTGCTTGCTTTTGCTTTCTTTTAGTTCCATTTCTTGAATATCCGTTTCTGCACAATACAAATGCAAACATTTACAAATACAATGTTTTTTGGCAGTTTTAGTCATTTAAGTCGCTTAATATTAGGAAAATGGTATGTGTAATTTAACACATATCATGAATTCTTTCTTTCATCAGAGATCTTGGGTCACTGGGGATATCACCTATCTCACTAGATGTGAATTTGACTTACTTGCATAACCATGGAGAGGCATTTGCTACGTCATCAACAGTGATTAAGTGGCAATGAAACTATGTAATGGACAAGATTCGTCTGTCCTTTGTGCTCAAATCCTCCTAGGTTTGTTCCATAAGAAGATTATTATTTTGTGTATCTACTTGGGAAGATTTACATGTTCCAGGATTTAAAAAACAAGAAGTTTAAAAAAGACAAACAAGATGTCATATCCCATATTCACAAAGATCATCATTAATTACTTCATGTCAAAGGATTTGTCTATTTCAAGGAGAAACAAGATGTTTTGGCACACTGCTCGAGATGACACCATGAAGATACTCAAGTATCTGGTACCATTCTCCCAAAGGAACTAACAAACCAAGCAATGTTAGAATCCAATGCTTATAAGACATACTATGCTTTTGCCTTTGGAGAGAAAGCTACAAAACTAAAGTACGTTCAAAAGAAAGCTGATCCTGACACATCACCCAAGCAGAAGCCAGTTTAATTTAGTAAAGGTACTAGACGCAAGTCAAAAGCTAAGGTGGCTAATTCTGACAAGAAGAAGCAACCTGCAAAGAAGCCAAAAGCCAAAGGATTAGCTGTATTATCTGAGGTTGCATTAACTAAAGTTGAACAACTTAAGCTGGCTACCAAAAGAAGTAAGACACAATTTCACAATTCTCATGCAAGTGGCTCAGGTGATGGAGTTGACACTCAGTCAAAGGTTCCTAATGAGCAACAACAAAAGACTTCTAGTACATATGAAGGAACTGGTACTATACCAGGGGTTCCAGATGTACCCATATACGATCTAAAACGTGAGACAAGAGTTTGGTGGTGTTAGTAAAGATGAAGATGAATATGATGGAAAGGTTCTGATGATCTAAAGTGGAATGAAGGTGACGAATCCGGCAATGTGATGATGATGATGATGTAATAACAATGATAAAAAAAGGAGGTGATGACACGAATGGACGAGAAGAAGAGATGATGTGATAGAACTGAGTCAGATAGAATCAAGATTCCTATTCTGGATCAGTCAACCACAAAAATTCTATGAAGAAGAAGAAGAAGAAAACATTGATGATGAAGAAACAATGTATGATGATGAAGACGATGAGGTCACTAAGGAGTTGTATGAATACGTAAATGTAAATTTGGGAAATGAAGACATTGAAATGACCAATGTCTGATAAAGGTACCACAGATCAACAATGTTTCTCAACAGTCAGGATTCTTTAAACAGGCAGAGGAAGATGCTCATGTGACTATTACTCAGTCCATGTCACTCAAAAGGTGATGATCTATACAAAGTCTTCTGTTTCCTCGATTTTACAAGCAAGCTCCTAATCTTGAGAATCCATCTCAGCTGACAATGAGATTGCCTTCATTGATGGAAAACCTTAGCTCGTCTTGAAACGGATGTTCCTGAAAACATCCCGGTTTCACTACAAATGTTCTTTCCACCACCTCTGTTCTTCAATCTATTCCTACAACAAGCAACACCACTCCACACCAACTACTTCTGAAGCTACAACCTCACTTCCCGCACTTCTAGATTTTGCTTCTATATTTAGATTCAATGAAAGAGTCTTTAACCTGGAGCAAGATTTGTCAGAGATAAAGCAAGTTGACCAGTATGCTCAAGCTCTCTCCTCTATTCCTGCTATAGTTGATCGTTACATTGATAACAAACTTGGAGAAGCTATAAAAAAGGCCAATCAAGCACATAATTTGGACTACAGACAAGAAGCTCAAGATGAGAAGAATGCTTACATAGAACTCGCTAACACATCAATGAGAGCTATTATTAAAGAAGAAGTCAACACATACCTTCCTCAGATGCTTCCTCAAGCAGTCTCTGACTTTGCAAGCCCTGTCATTGAGAAGAATGTTGCATAATCATTAGAAGCTGCAGTCTTGACAAGGTCTTCCTCTCAACCAAAGTCTACTTATGAGGCGGCCACGTCACTCTCTGAGTTTGAGCTTACGAAGATATTTATAGACAAGATGGAGAAGAACAAGTCATATGATAAAGCTGACTACAAAAGGAAACTCTATGATGCACTGATCAAATCTTATGAAACTGATAAAGATCTATTTGACTCATATGGTGAACTGTTTACATTGAAAAGGAATATGGATGATAAAGACAAAGATCAAGACCCCTCCGTTGGATCAGACCGAGGGACGAAGAGAAGGAAATCAAGTAAAGATGCTGAGTCATCCAGAGATTCAAGGTCAAAGGAAAAGAAGTCTTCAAGCACCTCTAAAGACGCCTCCCAATCTCAACATAAGTCTTTCGGCAAGTCTACCTAAGCAGAGGAGCCAAGTCATACTATTGAAGACTCAGGCATGCAACAAGATCAAGAGTTCGTCATGGGAGACAATGATGAATAACCCGCTAATAAGAAGGTTAACAAGGCTGACTGGTTCAAGAAACCCGAGCGACCTCCAACTCCTGATCCTGATTAGAGTAAGAGACAACATGTTGACTTCCGACCTCCTCAGACCTGAATGAGTTAAGTTGCTCGTGCTGAAGAACCTCATACTTCATTCGATGAACTCATGGATACTTCATTTGACTTCTCTGCATTTGTCTTGAATAGGCTTAACATCAAAGACCTGACTCAAGAAATTCTGGTTGGACCGGCATTCAACCTACTAAAAGGCACCTGCAAGAGTCTTACAGAATTAGAGTATCATCTTGAAGAATGTTCCAAGGCTATTACTGAACGACTCGACTGGCATAACCCTGAAGGCAAACCATATCCGTTCGATCTTCATAAACCTCTCCCGTTGATTCCTAATCATCGAGGCCATCAAGTTATCCCTCAGGATTTCTTTATCAATAACGACCTGGAATATCTAAAAGCAAGAGATTTAAGCAGATGGTACTCAACTTCCGTTACGAAGTCAAAAGCTATTACATATGAGATCAAATAGATTGAAGACTTAGTTTGAGATGTGTGGAGTCCTGTGAAGGTAATTTATGATAAGCATGCCTACTGGGGTGCTTCACATTGGGGGTCCCAAACGTCAACATTTCTACGGGTTTGGTGCCAACATGACTTCGTCTAAAGACGTCTACTCTAGAAAATGGATAATTACAGTTACCAGACTTTTGAATATGAAGAAGTATGACTACGGTCACTTGGAAGAGATTGAAGTTTATCGAGATGATAAGAAGTTGTACAAGTTTAGAGAAGGTGATTTCCAACGACTTCGCCTACAAGACATAGAAGACATGTTACTTCTACTTGTTCAACAGAAGCTGACCAATCTCACAATCGATGAACGGTATGACTTGAACGTGGCATTACATATGTTCACCAGACGAATTGTCATTCAAAGGCGGGTGGAAGATCTTCAATTAGGTGTTGAAAGTTACCAAAAGAAGCTTAATCTTACCAAGCCAGACACATTCAAGTCAAATCTCGGGACATGACCATATACACTGCATATTCAGACCCTAAAGGAGTGATATACAAGGACCATAACAACAGAAACATATTGATGCACACCAATGAACTGCATAAATTTAGTGATGGCACGCACAATGATGTTCGAACAACTCTTAATGATATTGCTAAGGGAATAAGGATGAAATATCTGCCAAAGAGGAAATGCAGTGGTTTAGACAAATGAAGGGCTCGGGTTATGGTTCAGGATATCGACAAGCAGCTTTATGAGAGAAGGTTAATGCGGAATTTAGAGAAGTTCATTGGTGGAAGAGAATACAGGAATGACCTCAGGCTGCTGGAACAGACAATATGATTTTGTCATATCTTACCTGATTTTGTCATATCTTACCTATCTTATTTCAGGTCCATCTCTCATATATAATAATTCTTGTGAATATGTAAATAAATAGTGTAGACTATAATTAGGCATATATAGTGTTTAAGTACGAATTTTCAAGAATTTCTTAGTAAATTTAAAAAATTTCAAATTAACGTACTCAAATACCATATTACACCTTCATATTTTGAGGGGGAGCATTAAAATGTTCCCAATATGGCTTATTAACTAATCAGAACATTTCTCTCCTAGAATGCATATATATTTTAATCAATTAATATCCAAAATTTTAAAAGATTTAACATTTTTGATAAGGGAAGAGAATGTGATTAAAATATACGGCTAATAATGTGATTTTAAGATCTCAAGTGTACGCTAACCCATATATGTGCTAAACTCTTTCGATTAATCGATGCACATATGAAGGTGGAGCAAATGGTTATGTATTGGCTGAAATGTGGAAGTACCAAAGACTGACCATTTAAATTACTGTATTGGAGTTATAAGGTGGTTAAGATTAGGTATCCATTCTCATGATCTAGTAAGAACCAGAGGGATCTACCCAGGGATATTCTACTAGATAGTGTAGAAGTCCTTAGGTATGAAAAAATGAGTAAAGTAAGATTAAGGGAAAAGTACCGACTGAGATGGAGCTAGTACTGGAACAAACCCAACAATGTACTAGTTATGAAGTCTCAGTAAGCGTTGAAGGGGTTAAATAATAAAAAAGAAAAGTTAAGATAAAGGGTTAAAAGAAAGAAGCCCTCCTTACACTTAGGCAGAAACCGGGTTAATACATCTGCTGTCAAAATCACAAAGATGATTGCTGACATTGAAGACTGACATCATGGACCCAGTGATGCAATGCACAACCCTCCCTAACCACTCAGAATCTCTAAAAATATTTCTGTTTCATTTCTCACGGAGATTACATGCATTTCTATCAGCTTTCTCACTCCGAGTTAGTTGGTATTGAAAAGGTGGCAGTCTGCTCCAGCTTTCGATCACTAAAACCAAAGTGCACTATTAAGTCTAGGGCCAAGAGATCATCTATAAATCTCATTAGGACACTATCCAAATGTATTTGTTGCTCACAAATTATGAAAACATGTAATAATATAAGAGTCCTACGCATTATCCTTATTATCCTTGTGATTTTTGCAAGAACATCGAGTGATACTAATATTCACTGTGAAGATCGAAATCCTGCTTGAAGCCCAACATCAAACACGCTCTTAATGTGACTTTGAGCTTGTGATACTAGATATCGATTCGGTCCAGCTTGTGAATTGATAAATTTGGAAAAAGATAAAACAGTTAATGTGTCATAAAAACCATTTGCAATTTGACACACCGACTGATTTTCTAAATCGATTTCCAATCTTATATCCATGGGAAGCCTCTCAAGGGTATCTAGACATAGGAAAGCTGAGCACGAATTGACAGGTTAATCGGGAACATAGTAACTTAACAATTTACTCTTACCGTGTTGTCTGCTTTGAGACGCTCCGGTAATAAGAACGGCTAGTGCAGCTGCAAAACCCTGTCAAGGAGATTCTTCGGAATTCTACCTGATCATAGGCAGTATTTATACTGAGTAACGGGGAACCGTGGTTCCTACAACTGTATTTGACAAAGTAACAAAGCTACTTTCGTCCATATATGTTGTTTATCACTAACCCATTCATGCAGGTCTCCTGACGGTAGCGGCAGTTTCCCGATGACAAGTCGAAGCCAATACCACATGCTCATACTCGACCGACATATATAAAGACATCATGAAAGATCAAGTACATGTTTCAAGACTTCCGCTACTCTGATATTGTACGTCTTTCTTAAAGTGACGAAGTATTTATACCGTACGTCCTCCGTAAAGTGACGAAGTGTTAAAGTTAAAGAATATAAAGAAAGATGGTTATATACGCTTTCAACATCAAGAACAGTATGAGCATGTTGGTCCAAAAGTCACAAGATTACAAGAAGGCAAAAGATCATAAGATGATGATAAGAGAGTATGCTTGGTTGATGATCTCAAAGAAGTTCAAGATTCACATACAAGCCAAACCTATTAGAACAAGCTCAAGCCTAAATTCAATGATCACCACATCATGTTCACAAGATAAAGTAAAGAAATCAAGTCTACGAGCATAAGACTGAAGACAAAGCATAGTATGCTAGGTTTAAGTTTTTATAAAATGGAGTGACCTCCCTTAGGGGGAGATTGTTAGGATCATGAAAAGTATTGGTCACTTCCATTATATCATTTGATAGCTCGTAAAGTAATATTTGAAAACTAGATAGACTAGCTTAGGAAAATCCCATGGAAAGCACATGAACTTAGTCCATAGGCTGGCCCCTATCAAGTGTATAAATACCCTCTCCACACATGGAGAGGGTGTTGGTTGGTTGTTTTTTTCTCATATAATCTAACATTCCATTTTCTTGTTTACTTTCTCTCACTAGAAGCATCATTCCAACTGCTTTCTCTCTCTAGATTTCTTCATAGTTCTTTGGTGTTATTGATTACATAAGTTTTCTACAAAACCTTTATAAAATATGTTTACCTTATGATGGTTGTTTATGTCATGGGTTGGGCACTTATACAGCAAATCATTATACCATTCCCAAGCTTGGTATAATGATTCGTCGCTTTCTTGCTTGAAGTTGTGGATGTCTTCAAGCTGTTTAGCAGTCTTGGATGGTGGACAATACCTTTGGATAAAGGCATTTTTAAGGAGGTCCCAAGTGTTGACAACTCATGGAGTGAGTCTATCCACCCATCTTTTAGCAGATCCAATAAGAGTGAATGGGAACACACGTAGTAGTACTGCGTCTTGTGATACTTCGGGAATATTAAACAAACTTACAATGTTGAGGACTCGATCAACATGATCACGGACATCCTCATTTTTATTCTCAGAGAAGGTGTCTTCTCTCAATTCTGGCATGAATTGACTCTTGATCTCAAAGTTAAAATTGCCTCCGGTTTTAGGTTTAACCACTCCCGGTGCCTGGTTTTCTCGTGACAATGCTAAGTATTGTTCCATGGTGAGAGTATTGATGTCTACTCCCGCCCTAGTTCCTGCAGAATTTAGAAGTTAGAGAAAGAATTAAAATAATTACAAGAAATAAAATTAATACTAATTTTTATCTCTCCGGTAACGCGCCTAAAACTTGATGCGTATTTTGTTTTAAAATATATTTAATTCAAGTTTTAAATTTATAAAACTCGATTCACCTAACAAACGCACTAACGGGCAGGGTTATCGTGAGTAGCGTAGAGATGGTAAATCCGAGGTCGTCCCAAGAGCTAAGTGTCAATTAGTTTTAATTTAAAAGTGTCACGTTTTGAAAATAGTTTGAAGTTGATTTATGAAAATAACAAGAAAGTAAATATGCGAACAGTAAAAGTAATAAAAGATATTAGGGAGAAAGGCGTGCTAGCCTAGCCATTTCATTACTATCGTCATAACTATGTTTTCCTGTGCAATGTTAAACCATGATTTCATTAGTGGTTTCTAAAGTCGACAGACCTGAATATATATCTTTAGTCTGCCTTATAATTCATGCGATCCCGAATCCCCTGAAAGTCACGAAGGTAGGACAACCAAGTCATAGTGATTAATCCCAACTATCCTAAGAACTAGTCTAATAACCTTTATAGATTATTAACCCTCTCTGAAAGAGTTCCTATTCTTTTTAAGTATATTAAGTGATAGAGGCGGTAACCTGGTTAGTTCCTATACTAGGGATAGGGTCCTAAACCTACCCTAGTACCAGTGATAATCCCATGTCCAATTAGTAATCTAATAACATGATTAACATGATCTAAACCACCCGCAATACTACCAAAACCTAGGGTTACATGATAATCAAAGGATATCCAACGAAACCATAATCTAAACAGGAAAACAAACTTATATAATTGATAGTAGATTCATGTTAGGGCTAGCACTTGAAGTGCTTGCCGCTATAGCAACATAAACAGGCAGAATTATAAAGGTTAATTTGGATTGATAAAATCATATATTCTTAATGATTTGCGGTTTATGAACGATCAAATACAAAAGTAAGTTAAGTGTGATCTCCCTTAGACTTCTGGTGGAATTCTTCGATGTATAGAAGCCTCTATTTATAGATTTCGAATATGTTATGGCGTAACCTTTTATAGGTTTACGTCGTAAACTGCTGACGCGTACTTTCCATCTTGCAAGCTTAAAAGATGTCACGGTGTAATCAAATGTCCCATTGTTACGCCCCGTACCGTCGTATTGAATTGATCGGTTGACTCTGCTTTCCATAATAATAATTGTGTACGGCGTGAACTTGCGTTTTTGTGGTTACGCCGTAATGTTGTTGGGATGACGTGTCCCTTGTTATTACAGTGAATAGTTAAGGCGGTAACACTAACACTATCGTATAGGTTACGCCATAAAGGCTCGTAAGAATCCGTGTTTTCTTTATTTTTTGGTCCATTTCTCGTGTTTCTTGTCTCATACTTGTACTTTACCTGAAAACAACAAAATAAGCGTAAAAGTATCGAATTCAAGTATTTATAAGACAATTGCAAGTATTTTCGTGAGGAAATTGACACTAAAAAGTATTAAATATTTGATGTAGCTTGAACAATCTTCTATTTGTCATTAACATGCACAGTGAAATTTTGTATAAGAAGAGGCCAACCACACCAAATATTACTGCTTCTATATTGTTTTATGTCATAGGGTCTTGATGAATATCCGTTCGGGGAAACGTGCAAGAGATCAACTACAATTCTTCTCACGTATGTAGAATACTTCACACTAACCAATCTAATAAAGTAAGAACCATAATACTCAACATGAATCTTCCAAACCAATAGTTTATATGCGTATAGCCCTTCTTTATTGACCTGAAAACCACACCACGTACACGATTTTCCCCTATGATGGTTGCGATATCTCAAAAGCATCATTGTCGTATACGTCCACATACTCGAGAAGTTATTGTCTTAAGCAAAAATCTTGAAAAGTTATGAACATCGTTGAAGAACTTTAAAATTTTTGCTTAGACTGTGAAGTACCATTATCATTTAATAGCACAATAATATCTCGTGAGAAGTGCTGATCACATCTCAATCTTTTAAACTCTCTGGCTAACTTACCAACCTCGTATTCTGTCGGCTATCTGTTGTGACCACATGGTGAAGTAAACCCGATATTCCAAACATAAAAGTGAAGTAGAATCCCCCAAAATTTATTACTTAAGCTTGCACTATTGTTGATTGAAGAACAGTACAGACGCAAGCCTCTAAGTACCCTCCACCCAACATCAAAATTATAAGTACACCACCTCTTGAAACTATCCACATCTGCATCTGCGTGTGACATTGAGCACTATAACGTAACTTCTTAAAGTGATAGCTATATACTGCGAGTACTACAATATAACTCCTTACATCAGGTATAACCAGATAATCCAAGTCTTAATCATATTCCTTCGTGCTCAAGCAAGTCATTAATCGATAGAGGGGTTTAAAGAAAAAGGGTAGAAAGTAGAAGGAAGTCTCGATGGTGAAATAAGTATACTCCTTCGTGAAATCCCACTTCAATTACAAATAAGAAATACCAAATCAACTCCTTGATCACTTGTCATTCCATAATCCGAATCCATAGCCATTTGTCATTTGAGTGAATCTTATATAGGATCGTTTTAGTGTGATGTATTGTGTTTGTTGTGTTGTTTGAAATCGTGGTAAAGATACAAACTTTGAAATTTATTTGTCGATTTAGGGCTGAAAGTTGTAAACTTTAATGATTTTGTGAGTGTTTCAGTTATAAAGGACTAACGGTGTAAGAACTTTTGTTGATAAGGGTTGAAATTTAAAAGAATATAACACTCGTTAAGTCCTTTTAAAGAACCAAGGATGAAATTTGCAAATACTTTCAAGTGAGGGGTTTAACAAGAAAAAAGACTAATTATGAAAGTATCTTGCAAGAGAGGGACTGATTTTTGAAATTCAGTTTGACCTGGTTCGGTTATAAGGTTCGGTGAACTTCATAGTGAACCAGTTTAATGGCTGGTTCCGTGAACCTTTGACCTTTGGTGACTTGTCAACTAGGTTCGGTGAGGAGGATCGGTGACCTGTCAACTTGTTGAACCTGCACTTATATTAAAAAGATATTCTGTGTGTAGGAGTCGAAACACCACACCTTGATTCGTCTGTCTTGATTTGAATTACAAAACATTTGATTTTAACACACTTGTAGTTCGGTGGTTTTTCTCGATCAAGATTCTCATCCGCTGCCTTGTTTAAGAACCCATATTCGGTGGAAACAAAATATATGGATCGGTGGAGTTAAATTTTTTTTCCTTCGCTCGAATATTATGACACACGTTCATAAGTCATAAAAATGAACCGAAACTTCTAAAACCAATTTTAAGACACAAGAACCTTTTTTTTATTTCTAAATCACGTTTAAGAACAAAAAGACATAAACTTTATGTGATATTTTGCAATTTTAAGATAAAAGTTTAAATCATTTTGAGGAAAATAAGAAGAATGAGTGATTTAGAGAGAAAATAAGCTCAAATAAGCTTCGTATAAGCTACAAAACCCACGAAAACAACATAACACAATAACCACACCCCCGGTTAGCTTTTGATACCAATTGTAGGCGTTATAAGATTCATAAACTTGGAAAGATCCGGAGGTCGGGGAGGATAAAAGAGAAAGAGAGCCATATTATTAGAGAGAGACAGAGATGGGAAGATGTGTGTGTGTTTCTAGAGAGAAGGATGAGAAAACATCTTCCTAACACGATGACTACCTTCATTCGATTCCTAATTACTCTCCCTCTCCCTTTGGCCGAATACGAAGCATGATTACCACAAATCAACCACCAAACCATCATGGCCAGTGACGTACCCATGGCCCTGATATCCGTCATAACAAAACACTCTAATTGATGAAACTAGTCATCTTACTTGTGAAGTTGACACTACTCTTCATCTCTATCTAGCTACCAAATAATTAAATACATACTTAAATTCTCTTATCT
>BQNB010022741.1:0-34319 GCA_026074375.1 Tanacetum coccineum | reverse complement strand
TTTTTTGTTTTTTACATTTTTAGCGGGTTTATTTTATGTTGATTTGTATTTTTTACAACTTTAACCTTAATTAAATATGACCTTGATACGTTAAAATTATATATTTTTGGGGAGAGTGTTGTCTTTTACATGCGAGAATGATGATGTTAATATGGTATTGCGGGAAAGCTACGGGAAACTCAAACGAACACATACATTCAAAGTGTTGTGAAATAAAATTATTAAGCGGGTAGAAAATTGCGTAAAGAGTTGAATTAGTAAAAAATTTATTGCCGCCGCTATGCGCGGGTAACCAACTAGTATTTTTAAATAAAGGAAAATTCTTTAAACACCGTTAATTCTTTAATGATCAAAAGATAAAGTCTTCATCATACGATCAAGACTTACCAAAAACAGTGTTGGTAGGATTCATGGCAACCTGATTCTTAGCAGCATCACCAATGAGCCTCTCTAGAATCAGTAAACCTAACATAAGACGGCGTTGTTCCTTTACCTTGATCATTAGACATAAGACCAACACTGTTCGAATTCCAAACACCAACACATGTAATATTTTTACCTAGAATCTATTTCCAATTGCAGACCTTTCGCCTTTAACCAAGCCATTATATAATTTTGTTGTAATTGAGAGTGTGTTTACGAGAATATGTTTGTGAGAATTAGGGCTTGTGATTTGTGAATGAGAAGGTGTGGTATTGAGGGAAGGTATAAATAAGGTTTTCTTTTCTTTTGGAAGATGGGTTTTTGGGTTCTAGAATGCTCTTGAAGGTTCGGTTTCAAATTTTAAGTGGGAACTCGCTTTTTGGTCTATGGGATGGTGATATTTCCCGCAGTATTTCCTATAGTACAATTGTTTATTTATTTTGTCACGTTTTGTCCCTTAGAAACGTATTATTTATTTCACAAAGTCTACTATTAGCGTATTCTCTAACCGCGATTTAATAAAAAAACGCACTAACTTTTTTTTTTTTGTTAGGCACTCACATATCGCTAACCAAAAAGCCTTTGATAACCCAACTATAATTTAATACCGTTCGTGTTTATGTCTCATGTCCCTCACCTTCTTGAACAAGGTCAAACTTTTGTCATACGTTTTCGTTTCGTCCAACAAATATGTAAGTTTAGATTTTTCAAGACGAAACTCTTTTTAGCTAATATTAATTTTTGTTATTTTTAGAAATCTAAAATCAAGAATCGTAAACGATGGCATTAGTTTGATCCGGAGTTGGATAATAGACGGTACGCGTCTCATTTGTATGAAATAAGAAACCAAGAAAAATTTATTGTCCTTCAAGTTGAATTTGCTAATATAGAAAGCTCAATTCAAAGATGAATTAAAAAAGTTAAAAGAATGCTTTATTTGAAGTCAACTATGATCATCTTTTGGTTTTTTTATTTTTTGTATCGTCCTCCTAACCCATTAGCATACATTCTCCCATGGTTTAAAAGTAAAAAATTTCGCACATATAGATCTCCAAATCTTTACTTTCTATATACTTTGAAGATTAATTAGAAGACCACTCATTACTTGTACCTCTTTTTATAATGAAATCACCTCTCAACCTCTAGCTTTTTTATTTGTTTCCTACTAGCTTTCTTGTTAACATCTTTCTTCCTAACATCTATTTTTCCTCCCTTACCTACAACATCCTCAACGATCATTTTCTTTCTCATTACTTATCTTTGTAATCCTTCTTACACGTACATGTGCCCTTAATAGCATTCTTTCAATTCCTTCCACATTATACCAACAAACAACTCTAATCATTTTTCGTAACCATAGTCGCCGCTAGCCATTGACAACTCGTCAAAGAAAATTTTAACTATTGCGGGTCCTCATATCACACTTCTAGAATTGGTTTCACCGTGTTCCAATGTATATTAGAGTCAAAGGCTTGATAAGCAACTCCTTTTTTAACGTTATAAACATGATTGATCCTTCGTCTCATAATTATTGTTCACCGAAAAAACCACAGTTTAATAAGAAAAGCTCCACAATACAACTTTTTTATCTCTTACTTTTTATACAATGACAGTTTAACCCTTAATCAGTTAATTTTATAACTTAATTTAAAGTATGTAATTATTACCTCAATGAGGGTGAATATAAACAAATATAATACTTTCTTATTTATTATTTGAAATTAGAAAATTAATTTAGTACAACAAAAAAAAGAAAACATAAACCAATAATCTGAACGAAATGAAGTATTAGAAATGCTTAGGATCTTCTTCTGGTATTTGACAACCAAAAGGCATTGGTTGTTAAGCATAACCTCTAAATATACACATATAAATGCAAAGCTTATTTAAAAGCTCTTGTGTAGTTATGTGATTGGGGTGTTTTATGGTTAAATGAGGTGTAATAATCCTTTTAGAGGGTATTATTATGTTGCTTATGTTTTGGGTGGTTTGACCCGTAAATAGCGTGAAATGCCGAAAACAAGTTCTGACACGTCCGATAATGTTCAAAATGAGTTTTGGGAAGTTTTAATTGGAAATGTGTCATGTAAATACTCTAAGTTATGGGAAAAAGTATTTTTAAAGTGAATAAAATTACTAAGTAACTTCGGGAAACATTTTACGATCAAGGTTTTTGAGTTTTAAGTGAACCCGCCACAAAAACGAAGACACCCGAGGCCCTAGGATACCATGGCCGGTTATAGACAAGCAAGGGGAACAAGATGGCTAGTTTTTAGGATGGCTTGTCCTAACCATGGTACATATGACTTTGTTTGATTCCAAAACATGCATATCTCATTTTCTTTCAAAAAACAAAACACACACACACACTTTGTGTGTTCCTCTCTTGTTTGTCCGACCTAACACACACACACACACTTTATTTTTCAATCTTTGATCAAAAACATGAAGATTCTTGGAGTATTGGGTTGATTATAGTGCTCGAGTTATTGTTAAAACTACGTTTGGGTAGACGTTCGCATTTCGTTCAATCTCGGCTTAAACCTAACCCTTGTAAAATTTTTATAAATTTTATTTGGACTTGTACTATTGGAATGTTAAATGATGCATAAAAGCTAGTTTGTACACGGTCGTTTTGTTAAAAATCGATCACGAAAATTTTACGGAAAGATAATAAGGTTGCGTTTGGGTTCGAACAAAGATAAAAGGGATGAGGTTTTTGTAGTTTTATTGTCGTGGTCCTGATGGTTGAAAAACATTTACTTGCTATGTAGCTTATTATGGATATTGGATTATTTGGCGTATTTATAAGCATTTCGAGCTTATTTTGGGCTTATTAGCTCTCGGAAATTTAAGGAAATACAAGGAAAGTATTTTTGGTTATTTACCTTGGATGTCGTATATTTGTGGACTATTTTGATAGCTTATGGTAATAACCGAATATACTACGTAGCTTATTAGCTTATTTTTAAGCCTAATAGGTTAGTTTTGGAGCTTACGGGCTCACGGCCCAATAAGTCTCTTTAAACCGTGGCTTATTAAGAGCTTATTGTGGTCCGGATTATAACTATTGTTTTGGGCTTATATTTACTAATGGGCCTTAGTTTTGGGCTTAAATCGTATTGTTATCCCACAATATAATCCAACCACAACAAATAAGCAAACCCAAATAAGCCTTATGTGAGCCAAAAATAAGAAAGAAGAAAAGAGAGATGAAAAGAACTTGGAATGTTAGATTAGAGAGAGAAAGTGGTGAGTTACAAGTGAGACAAATGCAACCAACACCCTCTCCATGTGTGGAGAGGGTTTCTTTTATACCCCTAGCCAACATGTAGGCGTATGGGCTTTTCTACTTGGGTCGGGCTTGGCATATCTTGGGCTTTGAGCCCGAAACACAGACAATATTAGATTACAATCCAAGCCCGTTGAACCCGACTAGCCTATTACTTTACAAGACCCAATTTGACTTTATAAGACCGATAACATTCTTGTTTGACTTAATATAATTAAGGCTAACAATCTCCCCCAATGTTGAGGTCTCTTTCTTCAAACTCCTCCGTTGTTGTGGTCGTTCTTTAATTGAATGACTTGATCTTTTGTGTTGACATTCCCTTGTATGACCGATAACATTCATTAAGGAAGGGGTTGCTTTGTTCTATCATTGTCTCCAACCCGACGTTGAAGAGATGACTTTGACGTTTATATGCCTTTTCTTGTTTTTGGTCTTGTCTAATTTTTGTAAATGGTTTGGTTCAGTTTCCTAAGCTTGTGATCTTGATCTTGAGCCTTTTATCTTTTTTACTTTGAGTTCTGAGAATTGTTATCTTGCATCATCTCCTTAGACTTGAATCAATCTTGATTCGACTTCCTGATCAACTTGTGCTATGACCAACATGCTTCATAAACTTGTTTACATTCTTGTTTGACATATATGATTATAATCTAACATCTACCCCCAAATGGACTATTCTTTATTTACTTTTAGCTCTTTGATGGGTTGGTAAGTATAAGAGTCAACGATCTTGATGTTGAGTGCGATTGACATTGAAAAGCTTGAGTATGCGCATAGTGTTTATGAATCCGAATTCGCTGGAATGAGCTGCAAACCCCGTCGTCTAAACCTGAATAATACAGTTAGCCAATAAAAGGATGAATATGGCTTTGTCATATTCATCTTGACTTCGGTGTATTAACCTCGCGGTTTTACCCGTTTTAAGTAAAATACTAACCTGTAAACAGGTAGATTCAAAGAATCTCCATGACAGGGTTCAGCTCAAAGCGTAGGACTTCTAAACACAGATGTATTAGATTTACCATGCATTGCTAGTTCTTCATTACCGGAACTGTCTCAAAGGCAGACAACACGGAAAGATTGAAAGTCAGATTAGTTACAATCATTCTGATTAAGTCGTCCAATGTTCATTTACGGGACCAAATTGACTATCCATTATCACAAGCATGATTCATATAGAATCTAGCAAGTCACCTACCAAGATCTGTTGATGTTGGCACAAGTAATATTTCCAACTTCACTGTGAATACGTTAGGTATCACTCGGATGTTTCTGGCAAGATCTCAAGATAATGCAGTAGGACTCTTTGTTACAACTAGTGACTTTATGGTTGTACCAACAAGTGTAATTTTGATCCAATGTGTCCTACTAGAGATTTAGTACTTATAATCTCTTCTGGCTCTAACTCGATTTGTAGAACTTTTGGATTAGTAAACGATAAGGCTGGAGCAATGACTGCCACAATAAATATTAAACAATCATCGGAGTGAGATGTCAATAGATAACGTGTGTATTCCTTACAAATGAGAACCAAGTTGTCTTTTGAGAGAAACCCACGAAATCCGATTGGCTAGGAAGGGTGTGGCATTGCATCACTGGGTCCATGACTACTTTCTTCACTACAACACCATCATTGTGATTTTTGATAGATTATGTATTGACCCGGTTTCTGCCTAAGTTCTTGTAGGCTAACTTTATTTTCACCCTTTATCCATACATTTTTTTTATTCTTCAACCCCTTCAATGCTTACCAAGACGTCATTACTAACACCTTGTTGTGATTGTTCCAGTGTTAGCTCAATCTTAGTCGACATTATTTCCATTTCTCATTCATCTCCAATCATACCTAAGGACTGCTATTTCCTAACAATGATTTGTCCTTGGGTAGATCCCCTCCGTTCATGGTTATATCAGTAGGATTTATTCCTAACCTAACCACCTTATGAAACTTCAGAATCGTCATGAAATTAATAGGTTGTTAGGTAAAGACGATGAACCATAAAACCATTTTCAGACATTGGAATTTTCAAATACTCCCCTCTACACATGTTGCTCCGAGATTCAAAATGTTTAGCACATGAAGGAAATGAGTTGCACCTAGAGCTTAAAGATCACATTCTTCAATATCATATTTTAATTACAATTTTCTCCCCTATTTATAAAAATACAACACTTAGTATTTGCAAAACCAATTGATTAAAATTTGACATGAAAAATTAACATGGGATAAAAATTAAACGGGAACGAAATTTGTATGAATTCCATTTTCAGATTGCTTCCCCTCACCAGTATATGTGATGATACAAATATTTATTAAAACTTGACATAGGAATGAAAAATTGATATTACACCACAAAATGTGAAGACGAGTGAGATGCCATTATGAACTATTTATATAAAATAATGACATTATTAAGTTTCCACATTTTCATTTCACAAAATGTGTATGGATACATAAAAATTGACATTTATGAAACGTACCCAACACATTCAAAGCTTTGGTTTTAAAAAGGCAACCCCCACATAAATTGATTCACATAAAATGACATATCTAAACGTAACTACAATTCTTTCTAAACTTATTCGAGAAGGGAGTGTTGAACACGGACAATTTTACAATACCACGTTTTATTGTGAAAAATCCACAAATTATATTGTAGACAATTTTTGACATTGAAAGTTCATTTTGAAAAAAATTATGTTCAACAGAAATCGATTTTAAAAACACATGATAGAAACTTATCTTCTAATTTTTAAGTAAGCGCACTGAAGCGTTACACTTTCCCGATAACATTTCGAGAACACGTAGTTATGCACTGAAATGTAATAAGTCCGTAGAGAAAAAAATTAGAAATGACATGTTTTGAAATGCATTTGTAAACCTAATATACTACTTGCTCGAACTTATTATACAACGCCCGTGTCGATGTTAATCAACATTACCTAGGTACATAAAGTAATCGATTCCAAGAGACATGTCGAGAAGATTCTTTTTGGTATTTTCAAAATTTTTTCTGATTTTATATTTTGTTTTTCTAGATTTTATATTTTTCTATTTTCTTTTTGTTGGTTTTATATTTTTGTATTTTGTTTTTTCAAAAAATTTATAAATAAAAAATAAAGTGTAAAATCAAAAATATTTATAGATACGATGTTTGATAGATCAAGCAGATTCATTTGTCAGAACCTCCAGTTCTGCTGGAGTCAAACATCTCATACCGAGTCGTCTGACGAGATACTTAAACCTATCCTCGGATAAGGCTTTAGTAAACAGGTCAGCTAACTGGTATTCAGTTCCGACAAAAAATAATTCAACAATACCCTTTTCAACCTGTTCTTTGATGAAGTGATATCTGACATCAATGTGCTTGGTACGGGAATGCTGGACTGGATTGCACGAGATGGCTATGGCTGCCTTTGAGTCACAATACATGGGTATTTTATCAAAGTGAAAGCCATAATCTGTGAGCTGAGTTCTCAACCATAGAACTTGAGCACATCACGCAGATAAAGACACATACTCGGCTTCTGCTGTTGACATGGAAGTACAGTCCTGCTTCTTGGATGACCAGCTGACCAACTTATCACCTCCTAGAAATTGTATGCCTCCAGATGTGCTCTTTCTTGAATCTAGACAACCCGCGTGATCCGAATCTGAAAAAGCTGTTAGTTCAAAACCGGTGTCCTTCGGATACCAGAGACCCATGTTAATGGTATTCTTTAGGTACCGAAAGATCCGTTTAACCGCAGTGAGATGTTTCTCAGTCGGTCGCGCTTGATAGCGAGCACAATAACAGGTTGCATGTACAATATCTGGTCTACTTGCTGTTAGATACATGAGTGCTCCGACCATACTACGATATTTCGTTTGGTCAACCGGAGTTCCACTCAAGTCAGCATCAAGGTGTTTAGTAGCCATTGGTGTACCAATGCTATCACACGAGGTCATACCATGCTTTATAAGTATCTCTTGAGCATACTTAGCCTGGTTTATGAAGATACCACGTGGGGATTGGTGGATCTGAATTCCTAAAAAGAATTTCAGCTCCCCCATCATAGACATTTCAAATTTGTTGTGCATTAATTTTTCAAATCGTTTTGAAAGTTTTGGGTTCGTAGAACCAAAAATAATGTCATCAACATAAATTTGCACAAGCAATATGTCTTCCCCATGTTTAGTTATGAACAGAGTTGGATCAATAGAACCTTTTGAGAATCCTTTGGATACCAGGAAGTTGGAGAGTTCATCGTACCACGCCCTTGGAGCTTGTTTGAGTCCATATAAAGCCTTTTTGAGACGATAAACTTTATCAGGATGATGTGGGTCGATGAATCCTTCCGGCTGATTGACGTACACTTCTTCCTTCAGAGGACCGTTAAGAAACGCAGTTTTGACGTCCATCTGGTATATAGGAAATGACTTGTGTGCAACATACGCAATGAATAGCCTAACTGCTTCCAATCTAGCAACTGGAGAAAATGACTCTTCGAAGTCTATTCCTTCATGTTGGCTGTATCCCTTAGCTACAACACAAGCTTTGTTGCGAATCAGAGTCTGTTCCTCATCACGTTTGTTTTTCTAGAGCCATTTCAGGTTGATCACATTTTTGCATAGTGGTCTGTCGACTAGTTCCCATACATCGAGTCGATCAAACTGATAAAGTTCTTCCTGCATCGCTTCAATCCATGCAGAATCAGCCATAGCTTCTTTGATGTTCTTCAGTTTGGTTTGACTCACGGTGAGTGCGAACATGCACATCTCGCCATCTGTTTCTAGCAGCTTGCGTGTTCTGATTGATCGAGAAGGATTTCCAATGACTTGTTCTAATGGATAGTCTTTTGTCCAACGATGTTCAGAGGGATGTTGTTGATAGAATGTATGCATGTTTGATGAATCAACATAACGAGAAGATGTCTCCCCTTGATTGAGTACCGGTGTACTAAATATGTTGACAAATTCGTCTTCTTCAAGTTGCACATTCTCATCTTGAGATTCTGCTCGATTAATGTTCTCAGTAGGAGTGACAGGCGGTATGTGAATTGGTATTTAACTTGCAGGTGCAGGTGTTGACGGAATGTTCAATGGTGGTGAATCTGCAGCAACTATTGTTGAAGTAGATGGAGTTGTGTCTTGTTGTTGACGATTATCTCTTGCATCATCAGTAGGTACAGCGGAAGACTTCGACACAACTAGGGACGATCCATTGAATAATTCATCGAACATCGGACTAAATAGCAAATCCAATTCATTTGACGTAGTTACTGTCTCAACTGTTTGAGGAACATTGTCTTGACTCTGAGGAGCGGGACTTAAACTGTCTTGTTCAAGTGCCATTTCTAGACATTGTGGTGCGAGGTCTGAGCTGCTTTGAACAGACGTCATTTGAGGCAATTCGTCAAAATTAACATGAATTGTTTCAACTAGCACTCTTGTTCTCTTGATGAATACCCTGTAAGCTCTTGACTGAGTAGAATACCCTACAAAAATACATGCATTACCTTACTTGTTAAATATAAATGACGTGTATAAACATGGGGTGAAAAAGATCTGAAGGTTGGATAAAGTGAAATAAATGTAAAGCCATTTTATTAGAGTTGAAGGTGTAAGAGATGGGAAGATGTGTGTGAGGTAGAGAGAAAACACACACACATACTTTTGCAAAAGTGAGCTTCATCCCTCCATGGAAGTATGGAGGGGGTATTTATAGTCCTAGTGACACATAACTATCGTAACTAGTCATTATTGGTCCCTATGTGTCACGTTATAAATAAACTAATGTAATTTCGTGTTTGTCAACATATTTTAGGGCTAACAATCTTCCCCCAATATGTGGACATACGGAATTACTTATAATGTTCCTATCACGTACAAATACAACATAATGAAATGACATCCAAGGCGCTTCTAGTGCTGAAGATGACGTCTTTGTCTTTTAGTCTTGATACTTGTTCTCCAGCTTGGATCTTCATTGTCTTGACTTGTTCTGGAACCATTGTAGTATGCATGAGTTAGATTAACTTCCCCCCCCCCCCCCCAATTCATGCAACATGTCTTAAAAAGCTTTATGTATAGACTCTTTTTTGACGAAGTTTCTGAATCAGCTTCCCCCCAAACCAACATCCATATCTTAAGCAGATTCTGAAACTTTGATGTAGCTTGAACAATCTTCTACTTGACATTGACGTGCACAGCGAAATTTTGTAGAAGTCAAACCACACCTACGACCACTGCTTCTTGTCATTAGGGCTTGGTGAATATTCGTTCGGGGGTACATGCGAGAAATCAGCAATAAATCTTCTCACGTTTGTAGAATACTTCACAAACCATACTAAGTGAAGTAGAATACACTACTTCCCCCTGGAAGTTGACCTGGTAACATCAAAGTCAACTAAGTCTTGGATGTACACATGTTCCCCCATGATGGTTGCGAACTTTCAAAAGCATCATTGTTGTGTACGTTCATATACTCGAGAAGTTCTTGTCATAAGCACAAATCTTGAAAAGTTATGAATGTCGTCGAAGAACTTTAAAAATTTTGCTTAGACTGTGAAGTACCATTGACTTGGAATAGCACAATAATATCCCGTGAGAATTGTTGATTACATCTCAACCTTATAACTCTCTGGCTAACTTACCAACCTCGAATTCTGTCGGCTATTGCTGTGACCACTTGATGAAGTAAACCCGATATACCAAACTTGAAAATGAAGTAACATCCCCCGAATTTGTTACTTAAGCTTGCACTGTTGTTGATTGGAGAACGGTGCAGAAGAAAATCTCCAAGTACCCTATACCCAACATCAAAAGTATAAGAAGTACAACACCTCTTGAAATTATCCATATCGTCTTCTGCGTGTGACACTGAGTACTACAATGTAACTCCTTTAAGTGATAGTAATCCCGGTCTTCACCCAACCACCCTTTGACCGCTGAACACTAGATAATTCAAGTCTCAATCATAGCCGTATATGCATAAACAAGTCATCAATCGATAGAGGGATTAAGGAAAAGGGGTAGAATATAGAAGGAAGTCTCGATGATGAAATAAGTAGACGCCTTCGTGAACCCACTTCAATCTCAAATAAGGGATACCAAATCAACTTCGTGATCACTTGTCATCGTAGTCCGAATCTCTAGCCGTTTGTCATTTATTAAATCTTTTCAGGATCGTTTTAGCGTTATGTATTGTGTTTGTTATGTTGTTGTTTGTGAATGTTGTTAAACTTAGACAAATGATATATTTGAATTGTCGTTAACGAATAAACATTGTCTAGTTAACTTGACATGATCGTGTGTATTTCCGAGTGGTCTAAGGTTGGTCAAAGTAAATCAAGATGCCATGCATCAGGGCAAAACGCAATGAGACAAAAAGCAAACCTTGAGACAAAACACAGGCTTTCCTTGGCAAAACACAATGTGCAAAACGCAATGTTGGGACAAAACGCAAGATCTTGAGACAAAACGCAATGGACAAAACGTAAGATTTTGAGGCAAAACGTAATGAACAAAACGCAAGATTTATTGCGATTTGGGCAGCATAACGTTTGTACTTCCTTGTAAAAATGGTCTTCAATAAGCAAAACGCAACAACAAAACGCAAGAGCAAATCGCAATGACTTCTTTGAGACAAAACGCAAGAATTCTTTGGGCAAATCACAGCGATGATGCAAAACGCAATCAAGAACACCCCTTCAGTGAGTCAAAATGCAGCCAAAAAAAAATCATCAAACATTCTTGAAAGCTACGAAATGATGTTAAAATCACCTAGTAATGATGCAAGGGATAGTTTTAAGCCCGAAAGTACAAATCTTTAACACTTTTAACCACAAACAAAGATCAAACTTGGATTTTTCTTGCCATTTTTTTTAACCAAAAAAATAAACAAACCAACCCACGAATTCCACACAAAACAAACACAAATACAGTACACCCCTGCAGCTTTGGTACCACTTGTTATCCCTAAACAATATGATCCAAACACAACAAATAACAATCCTAACCACTTTGATGAACACGAAATTAAGAGAAGAGAAAATTAGAAAAGAAAAGTGAGAAACTTAGATTGAGAGAAAAGGAAGGTTTGGTGAGTTACAATGAGAAGAGAAGTAACCAACACCCTTCACCTTGGGAGGTGAAGGGGTATTTATACCCTAAGTCCAAGATGGGCTTGTGGGCTTTCATTCTTGGGCCGGGCTTGGCTTAACTTGGGCTTTGAGCCCGAAACACATACAATATTAGATTACAATCCAAGCCCGATTATACCCGATTAGCCTATTACATTACAAGACTAATAAGACCGATAACATTCTTGTTTGACTTAATAAAATTAAGGCTAACATGTTATATATAAAGACCCTTCTAAAAATTCATTTGTACCCTCCCTGATTTTTCGATTTTTTTTAATTTCTATAATTTTGTTTATGTTACAAAACTGTGAAACGGATAGTACGGAACGAAAATTATAAAGTTTAACTAGTTAAAAGTATTAAACTGTCAAAAAGTACGAAACAGAAACCGATAAAACACCGTGTTATACTGCAAACTGAGAGACAAAATGACGATAAAAGTACGAAGCATGTACTTTAATTGTGGGTCAGGGGTACCAATAGTAGCACCCAATCCCATCATTTTATTTTTCTGCAACTTTACTTTAGTATATTTTCTTCGTATTTTGTTTTATACGATGATCGAACACTGTTTCAACAAGTTTTCTTTTAATAATATCATTTCTTGTGTTGTTTTTGAAATAAAGTATTATCTTTTCTTCTTCTTTTTACACTATTTTTATTTCGAAAATTACTAGAAAAACACAAAAAGAAATCATGGTTAACTAAACTCTCATCTTTTTAGTTTTCATATGTGTTAATTTAGTGTCTAAACCTCTTTTTAAACAACTTTTAGTCAAAAAGTTTTAAACTTTATTATTTTTTAGTATTAAATTAGTACTTTTAGGGTTGTTGTTTTCGATTTAGGGTTTGCTTCTTTGTCATTTTCTTTTTTTTTGTCTTTTTCCAATTAAATTTCCAATAAAAAACCTAATCCTAATTCCTTTCAAATCCAAAACCCTAACCCCTCGTTTTTATGTTTTTTTGCTGTGATTTTTCAAATTGATGATATCTTCTTTGTTTTGATTCAAATAGGTTCTAAGAGAACTAAGGAGGATGATGTGCTGAAGATCTTCACGTCCGTGTTCGTGACTAATTTTCCTGAGCAAGCGAGTGCTAAGGATCTATGGAATGCGTGTAAACAATATGGGCATGTGGTTGATGCGTTTATTCCTAACAAAAGATCAAAGGCTGGTAAGAGATTCAGATTTTTGCGTTTTATTAACGTTTTTGATGTGGAGCATTTGGTTGGTAATTTATATACGGTGTGGATTGGTATACATAGAATTCATGCTAATGCTGCTAGATTCCATAGGCCTAAGGGTTCTACTAGCAGTCATCAACCTGCTATGAAAGGAAAGATCAGAGACTCATCAATTGGGAATACTAAGGACAATGGGCATAGGGATGATGTAAGTTCCTATGCGAATGTGGTAAAAAATCAGAGCCAAGGGAATGGGGAGAATGATAGCAAGCCAGTGTTGGTTTTAGATGATTCTTGCGTAAACACACAGGATTACTCATGTTGTTTAAATGGGAAGGTGAAGGAGGTTGGAGTGTTAGAAAATCTAAAAGTGGCATTGGGGAATGAAGGCTTCACCGATATTGATTTAAGATACATGGGTGGTTTGTGGGTTATGATTGCTTTTGACTCGGTGGAGGCAAAGGAGAAGTTTTTGTTATCTACAGGAGTATGTTCGTGGTTCTCTCAGCTAATCCAAGCGTCTAGTGAATTCATTACTGATGAACGAGTTACTATGGTGGAAATTGAGGGTATTCCTTTAAAAGTGTGGAATGAAAATACTTTTATTCGAATTGCATCAAAGTGGGGAACCTTGTTAAATGTGGAGAACTTGGAGAAAGAAAATTACCATTGCAAAAGACTTTGTGTTCTCACTAAGAGTATGTCTCACATATTTGAATCATTTAAAATTAATTATAAAGGTAAGACGCATTGGGTGCGAGCCATAGAGATTCCGGGTTGGACTCCAGATTTGGATGATCAAAATGATGAGGAAAGTGACTCAGAAGATGAAGAATGTGAAGAAGTTTTTAAGAAGGATTTCGGTGAGAGTGATGAGGAGGTACAAGGGGAAAATGATGTTAGTAGGGTATCTGATACAGAGGTTGAGGAGGAGAATCCAAAATCCAAGGATGGTGTTGTTTCTAGTGAGCAAAATGGTAAACAATCAGAAGACCCGTTTAATATTTATTCTCTCCTTAATAAAGATAAGATGAAGAATAATAAGGAGGCGAGCACAAAAGAGAGTTTGGAGTACCCTCCTGGTTTTACACCAAGAGAGAATGATGTTGAAAATGTTGAGATGGATAATCAGAAGGATAATTGTGATGGTGAATTCGGGAATGTAAACAATATTTCTGATGAAGTGAATTTTAGCTCGGGGTTTAACACGTACAAAAAAGCAGGTGGGGAATCTATGGACTCGGATCATTGTAGAGAGTCTGAAGGTTCTCGGAAAGGTGGTTCTATATTAATGTTGATGGATGAATTGGTTAAGGTGGGACAAACTATGGGGTATAATATGGACGGGTGTATGAAGAATATTGAAGAGATCATTGAATCGCAAGGAGTGGATGGTGTTTTCCGATGAATATGTTGTCTTTAAATATCCAAGGTCTTAACCGTTATGTGTCTCTAATAAGGTGAATTTTCTTACTTTGCAAGAAACTAAAATGGAGTCTATTTGATAGTTTGACATCCAAAAGATGATGGGGTAACTTTGCGTTTGATTATTGCATAGTGCCGGTCGTTGGGTAAATCAGGTGGGATTTTATGTGTTTGGGATCCTAATGCGTTTAAGAAACTAAATTCAACGGCTTCAGATTATTTTGTTATGATTCAAGGAAATTGGGTGTCTAATGGCAAATTACTTCTTATTATTTCGGTGTATGCCCCGCAAGAGTTGTCAGAAAAGAAAAGTCTATGGGATTATTTATGTCACGTCATTGATAATTGGAAAGGTTCAGTGATTATCATGGGTGATTTTAATGAGGTCCGTAATAAAAATGAGAGATTTGGAACTATTTTCAACGTGCATGTGCGAATGCTTTTAAACTCCTTTTATCTCAATGCGAATTTAGAGGATGTCCACTTGGGGGATGATATTTACATGGTGTCACAGATCTCTTCAAAGATGAGTCAAAAGCTTGATAAGATTTCCATACTGTCTGAAAGCTTACTGAGTGGAGTAGTCCAATTCTATCAGCCATCACCAGATAGATTTCTATCAGACCACCGTCCTATTTATTACCATTGAATCTACTCATGACAATGGACCTATTCACAGTTTTGGTTTTCTTCATTAATTCTGGACTGGAAATGGAGGGTTTTAGAATTTTGTTTAATGAGGTGTGGCGTGAAGCTCCGGTAGATAATTCTAATGCTATGATCAACATGATGAACAAGTTGAAATATCTAAAAAAGAAGATACGTGTTTGTAATGGCATGAGACAAAGTCCGACAACTAGAAAACATGTGCTGAAACAGGAGCTCGCTGATTTGGAGATGATCATTGACAAAGGAGATGCGTCGTCTGATACCTTGCATAACTTAAGTTGCGGGTCAGGTTTGTAAAATCGATTCAAGAGGTGGGATAAATTTGGGTGCAAATAGAGGCTTCTCAAAAAGCAAAAATCAAATAGCAATTGAAGGCGACGAGAATCCAACATATTACCATGGTATCTTGAATAAGAAAACGAAACCAACCTTTCTATACGAGGGGTTCTGTGAAGGGAGATGGGTGGAAAATCCTAATATGGTTTTAAAAATGATGTTCCTTAATCATTCAAGAATCGTTTTGAATTAGACCTAAATCATGTCGTCCGATGCTTAATATGGAGTTCCTCATCATCCTTAATTACAAATGCAACAACTGGATTTGGGAAGCCGAAGTGTCAAATGAAGAGATTAAAATGGCGTTTGTGATTGTTGGTTTGATAAATCTCCGGGGCCGAATGGATTCCATTTTGTTTTTTTAAAAAGGTTTTAGAGTTTAATAGAAAATAGATGTGCTGGCGGGGTGAAATATTTCTTTCATATACAGTCGGATAGCAATTCCAAAAAGGGTGTAATATCATATCTTTCATTTTAGAGTTGATTTCGAAGGACTCCCGAAGCAAAAAATTTGGTGAAAGAATTCAGAACCCGATTAGTTTATGAGGAGCCTTTAAAAAATAATTGGCCAAAATTTTGGGCTAATCGTCTTGTGGTGGTGCGTTGGAGATATTTATTTAATGAGGTGCAAATCGGCTTTTTGTTGCGGATAGAGCAAATCTTGAAAGACGGACCATTTATAATAATGAGGTTTTGCCAGAGGGTGTAAGTTGAAGAAAAAAAAAAAACATTCCATTTATTCTAAAAATTACTTGAAAAAGGCTTATGATTCTGTTTCGGATTTTTGTTTTTTCGGCACGGTGGGGTTGTGCAGCAGCGGATATTGGAAAATTGGATTAAACCTTGATGATGCGGGGTCCCCCTTTAGTATAACAAACTCCACTAAGGAAAATATCCCCCGACTATTATTAATTCGTTCAAACCTCACCATCATTACAAGAAAATCATCCAATACACAAAAAACTCCACAACAAGATATTTTTCCTACACAACATAAACCACGTAAAACCTATCAATTCCTGCTCCAACACCCCCCTTCTTCCAAACTAAAAAACCTTTCCAAGCCCCCCCCCCTTATCTACTACCACAAACCCCACAACTAAACAAAAAACAAAATTAAAAAACAGCTCGACAATTACTTCCAACACCAAAAATTACAAAAACCCCTCTAAAATATTCATCTTTCCATAAAGACCCCCCCCCCACCCCACCAACCCCATTCCAATATCAACCAACTTCAAACATCCACAATCAAACCACCAAAGTTCTAATTCTGACGTTGTCTGAATTTAACTGGGGCAATGAGTCCTAATAATATAGATAAAAACGAATAAAAATTGTTTGATATGTTTTCATCGTGCTTCAGTCTTAGTAAGTTAATATAACGCAAGAGTAGAGTTATTGGGTGTTGTGAACGAGTGAAGAAAAGGTGGTGCAAGGAGCTGCAAATAGAATATTGGTTTTGTGGTGTCCTTAAGGCTCCTTTTGCTTATTTAGGTTCGAAAGTTGGGGGAAATATGTGCCGGATTAAATCTTGGGATGAGATTGTGGATAAAATGGTAGATCGTCTTCAAAATGGAAGATGAAAACATTATCGATAGGTGTCGTTTAAACCTCTCAAGGCGAATCTAGGATCCCAAGCCATAATTTATCATATGTCTATATTCAAGGTGCCAATGAAAGTCCTTCAACGCATGGAATCAATTCGAAGTCGGTTTTTTAGTGGTGTCGATTTAAATAGTAAAAAATCGATATGGGTGAAATGGAGTAAGGTTTTGTGTTCTAAAGAGAAAGGTGGCCTTGTTGTTATCTATTTACATTCGCTTAATTAGAGCTCTTATGTGTAAATTGGTTTTGGGCGGTTACAACTCAAAAGAACCTTGTTATGGACTAGGGTTATTAAAGCTATTCATGGCGAATGGGAAAAATGGTAGCGGATTCAAGGTTGGTTACAAGTCCATTTGGCGAAGCATTCTCCAGGAGGTGGAAACATTGAAGATAAAAGGTATACACTTAAATAATTTTATGCAGAAAAAGCTTGGCAATGGTGCGGATACTTATTTTTGGGAGGATTTGTGGCATGGAGACATGGTTTTGAAACAAAGATATCCTAAGGCTTTATGCGCTGGAAGTGAAGAAGACCTGTCTGATGTGGCTTATTCTCTAAACTGTCACAGGAGAACTTGACCTGGTTTTTTTTTTTTCGTCGTGCTCCTAGAAGCGGAGTGGAACAAGATCAGTTGACGGATTTGACAACTTACGTGGAAGGTGTTGTTCTTGGTGTCACGCCTGATAGGTGGTATTGGACGCTTGATGGTTCGGGTGAGTTCTCGGTAGCTTCGGCTAGAAAGGTTATTGATGATAACAGGTTTTCGGAAGTGTCTACTCAAACTCGATGGATAAAAGCGGTGCCAATCAAGGTTAACATTCATGCGTGGAAGGTGAGAATGGATTGTTTGCCTAACCCGTCTTAATATATCCCAATCCCCCGAGAGGTATAATATTCCGTCTATTCTTTGTCCGCGTTTTTGGTACTGTCACGGAATTCGTCAAGTCATTTATTTTTTGTTTGACTTGAGATGTGAAAGATAATTTTCCCGCAAGATTTTGGCCGTGTGGGGAGGTGGATTTCATGGAAGTGCAATACGTTTCGATGAATGGGTTTCTTTGATCGTAAATCTTCCTTTTTTCTTTCGGAAACCTATCAAAAGCATATAAGGTTGTTAGAAGAGGTGTGGTGTTTTATCGGGTTGGTAGGTGGCCTAATTGGGCTTATCGTATAAGTTGTGTCTTTGGGTTGGTTTCTTCTCCTTCTAAGGCGGATATTTTTGATGGATGTTGTGTCGTATTCTTTTTATTGGAGTAGGTTTAGATGTAATGGTGTCGTATAGTTGGGTTGATTTGGCTAAAAAAAAATTTCATCATCATGTAACTTTGTAATTTTTCCTCTCCCTAGCTTCTTTTTTAGGCTTCTTTCTTTGCTAGTTTTTAATAAAGTGTTTGGTTCCAAAAAAAAAAAAAAAAAGTACCTTTTAGTTTAAAAAAAAAAAAAAATCCTAATCTTTTTATAATTATTTATAACTAAAATCTTTCATAAAACTTTACCGGTTTTAAATTAATTTTTTAAGCAATAAAAGTTGTTGCAAAACTACTCTTGCTACATCAATAAAAAATAATAAAAAATAATAATACGAAGTCAAAATCCAAACTCAATCAAATCCACCTTATATATAATCACATAAAAGATTTTCGAATCATAAACCGCTGCTATTTCCCCCAAGAAACCTGCCCCGTAAACAAACCCCAATGCTCAAAATAATATTCACAACCTTTTATAAACCCCCCCAAAACCAACCACCCCCCACACCCCTCCCCCACCCCCCCACACCAATCCTCAACCAAACACATTATATTCCAAATCCTCACAAAATTTCATTAAACCTACTCCAACCCTTACACTTTCTACTAAACAAACAAAGCACCCAAACCAAAACAACAAACAAACACACAAGACCACTAACAACACTCACCACAGCAAACACAAAACCAACCCCCCACCCCACCATTATCACAACACCACCCCAACCACCTAATCCGTACACCACCAATAACCCACAACAACACACTACAAACAAAAAGAATACAAAAAAACTAAGAATCAAAAAATCAAAAAAATCCCCTCATTTCATCACAACAACACCACCCATTGCTATGGTTATTAATCTTTATTTATTATGTTAAGAATAGAATTTTAAAAAATAATTAGCTTATGTATAAATGTTGGTTTAAAAAAAATAAACACTGTTGCGAAACACGACCATATACCCCCCCATAGGAAAACTGTCTTATGGTAAAGTTTAAGTCTGCGCTAAATTAACCCCCCTCTAAAATTAAATAGAAAAAAATAAAAATAAAATATATAAAAAAAAAAATAAAAAAAAAATAAAAAAAAAAAAAAATTAAAAAAAAAAAAAAAAAAAAAAAAAAATAAGAAAAAGATAAAGAAAATGTGTAACTGATTACCTCCTCTACACTCGCGAACTCCCTGCCTCCCTTCCTATCTACCGGCCCCCTCGCAAAAAGACTCAACAAAACCCCCACCACATCTTCACAACTCTCCTAATGAGAAGCGCGAGGCCGCCAACGCAATCAAAGCGCGCACAAAGCGCAAACATCAGACCTTCACTCTGTCTACTCACACGCGCCATCTTTCCACAAAAAACACATTACAGTGATATCCATACTCGGGGCTTTTTCCAACTATAACTCCTTCCTTCATCCCCTTTGTTCTCCTCCCCTTATTATCCCTTCTGTTATCCCTTTTCACTCCTATTATTGCGGTACCAACCACGAATTTAGTATTATTTTCCCGGCAGTAAATTGACTAAAAGGTCAAAAATCATAATATTTCAGAAAAAAAAAGTCAATGCTTAACCCCATAACCCCCACACTTCCCCAGCAATACCTCAAAAACCTGTACCCGGCTGAAAACGCACCCCACCCCACCCCCCCCCCCAACCCACCCACCCACCCCCCCCCCCCCACCCCCCCCACCCCCCACCCCCCCCCCCCCCACCCCACCCCCACCGCCCCCCCCCCCCCCCCCCCCCGTCCCCGATTGGCTAAAAAATCATCATCTTGTAACTTTGTAATTTTTCTAGCTTCTTGCTAGTTTTTAATAAAGTGTTGTTCAAAAAAAAGTACTTTTAGTTTTAAAAATCTAATCTTTTACCTTTTTAAGCAATAAAGTTGCAAACTTGCACATCAAATCCACCTTATATCACATAAAGTTTCGATCTTTAAGAGCTTGGAAAAAGATTAAAGGTTTATTATGGCGCTTTTGATGATATTAAGGGGTTTTATGAAGATTATGGGTTGATTTGAGCTATTTGGATGAGTTTAGTAGTTTCTAGTTCTTAATCATCTTCTCTTTAATCCAATCATGGTGCCTTCTAATCCTTGTTCAATATTCTTTGTATTTTCGTTGATTGCCATGCTTAGTATAATAAATTTTGCTATGTTTTTATCGTTATTTATTATGTTAGAGTAGAATTTTAATATTTGCTTATGATTTTGGTGGTTTAATGTTGCGACTCATATAAAAAATTGGATTGGCGAGTTTGGTTAATATTTTTTTTGGTTAAGACGCCTTTTTAGATTATTTTCATATTCTTATCATATAAGTTTGTTGCGCACCTCGTATTCCGGCTTATTTGACTGAAAAGGTCTAAATTATCTAAAAAGTCAATGCTTTAATAGAAAATATTTACTAAGCGGTTTTAACGGACGAAATAAGGGATAACTTTAAAAACACTACCCGCGTGGATAAATTTTCCAAAATTCTTATTTTTAAAATCAAACCATTTAACCATTTAAAATACTCATTGTTATTAAATATAATATATATATATAAATATATATATAATATATATATATATAATATATATATATAGAGAATATTATATATATAATAAATAATATTTATATTGGAGTTGAGCACCTCTTAAGTACAATATAACGGATATTATAATTATTGACTAAATCTTAAAAGTCACAACAAAGAACCATCATATCTAAGCAAGTATTCTCCGTATCATATATATTTCGTTTCCCTTATATTATTTTCCCTTACTTTATTTTTAGATATATTTTCCCGTATATTCCCTTTTAGTTAGTGTTATAAAGTTATAAAAGCAATCCAAAACAAGTGATAACAAAGCATAAAACGAAAACTAAAACGTGTTTCTCAAATTCATCATCTCTTAGAACGACATCCGGGAGATCAATACTTATCACGATACTTAGGTATTTTGATTCGTATCCTATCTTTCCATCCTTTTTATAAATATTTTTATTGTCCCGAAACGACCTACATCAGTCACCTGTCCGGTCGGATTACTGAGGTTTGGTCATTGTTTTGTCTAAGAGAGAGAAAGCTGAGGTGACGCTGATGTGGTAGTCTGGTTTGGTCATCTCGTTTGGCCGGATTGGCATGGCGATGGTGAGGTCGTGTGCAGCATCATCATTGCTTTGTTCGACCTGTTGGTTTAACTGATCGACCAGTCGGGTTCTAAAATAACCGAGTCAAAAGTGACCTTTTTATTTTATTTTAGAACCCTACCAATAATAATCAGGCAAAAGTATCAGTAAAAAAATAATTTAAAAATAATTTTTTAATCAAATTTATTTACTAGTATAAAAAAAACTAAATTTGAAAGTAAAAAAGTCATTTTATTTCATCAAATCAAGGTTGTCAGGATCCCGGTCCTGATCTTAGGATCTTACGATTTTACGATATTGCAAAACAAAAACGATCCGGATCCTGCGTAGGATCTTTGCATTGTTAAGATCTTATAGGATCCCGATCTTGACCATAGGATCTTAAGATCTACTCCGATCCGATCTTACTTTTCTCGAACCACAAACTAAAAAACAACAAAATTTATGGGTTGTGGTTCCTAGAATTTAAAAAACAACAAGTTAATCTTCTTAGACATTTTATAATTATAATTTAAGACAACATTTTATGAAACATTCATATAATTTTGTGTTTATGATATATAATAATTGGTAGATTTGTATAATATTACGAAGACTATTAAGAAAATGACATTATAGTAGGATCTTACGATCCCGATCATGTCTTACGATCTCGATCTTGTAAAGACGAAAACGATCCTGAGTAAGATCCCGATCTTGAAAACCTTGCATCAAATAACCAAAACTACCAGGGCAGAAAACCGGGTCAACCAGGTGATTCAACCGTTCGACTCGGTCACTGAACCGGGTTAACCCGGTGGTCATCATCTGCAATCAGGTTATCATCTTACTCACATTAATTTGTACACAACCAAGTGTAACTGATTAAGGGGGTGTTTGCTTTTATTGTGTTTTGAAATGTAATAAGCTGTTTCGAGTGTTTAGGGGTGTTTGTTTTAGTTTATTTGACTGCTTGTAAGTGTGTTAACATGAGCTTACTTATTTAAGTTGGTAAGGTCATAAGCAAATTTTTTTTTTTTTTTTTTTGGGTAAAAAGGTCATAAGCAATTATAACTGACCTTATTGGCTTTTCAAAATTTTGATAAGCTCATAAACAAACACCTATTTTGATAGCTTATTTTAGCTGTTTTTGATAAGCTTATAAGAAAGTGAGCTTATTGGTTTTTTGAATTTTTAATAAGCTCATAAGCCCGGCAAATAAGCTCATAAACAAACACCTTTTTTAGCTGTTTTTGATAAGCTCATAAGAAAGTGAGCGTATTGGTTTTTTGAATTCTTAATAAGCTCATAAACCCGTCAAGTAAGCTAAAACATACATGCATGGAATAGCTTATTTTAGCTGTTTTTGATAAGCTCATAAGAAAGTGCTCGTTGGCTTTCTAAATTTGTAATAAGCTTATCAATTAAGCTATACAACACGTACGGCAAAGCGAATTTTTTAGCTGTTTTTGATACCTCAACTAGCTTTTTGGCTTATTTCGTAACTGCTTATGCTTATCACTTGTTTGTCCGTTTTAGTCGGTTTACCATTACTACGTTTTGATAACGAATGAGCTATTCATTGATTATAGACACTAGTTTTCGTGGGTTACAAGTGAAGAAAGAGTTACGATGGAGTAGAAATTAGTTGTTGTTTGGTTCATGACAGTAACAAAGAACTCAAGCTAGATTTTAAGCTCATAAGCCCATGAAAAAAGATAAAAGAAATACGCATGGAATAGCTTACTTTTAGCTGTTTTTGATACCCCAACTGGCTTTTTGGCTTATTTCGCAACTGCTTATGCTTATCACTTGTTAGCCCATTTAGTCAGTTTACCATTACTACATTTTGATAATGAGTCGAGCTAAGAAGCTGTTTTTGAAAATTTGTTTGAGCTTAACACTCTTGAATACTCTTTTCGTTGATTATATGCACTAGTTTTGTAGAATATAAGTGAAAGGAAGAATTATGACATCATAAGTTAGAAACTAGAAGTTGTTGTTTGGTTCACGATAGTAACGAACAACTAACGCTAACAATGGTTTTAGATTTAAGTATTGTGCATATGCTTTCCAAGTAGGAATCTGTTATGAATTGGTTTAGAATTGAAGTGATTTGTACACCACGGAATATGCATTTTGATTATTTTGTTCTTACAAGAATGCGAAAAAGGGGAAACAAGTGATAAATTGGTTTAATGTGCAAAAATTATTGCACCCAAGTAAACGTGTATGAGATTTCTGGCGTCCACATTTTGTTTCTAAATGGAATCTTTTGTTGACCTTGCATGGACCTGTTTGTTTACGAGTTCCAAGTTGGAGGTGCTTACTGTTGTGACCTTTTGTTGCAGGTTCGTTGTATAGAAAGCGCAAGGAAAAACGTCACCATAGGAAAGATAATGTGCTTTATGGTATCTTTGCTATGGGTGACGCTGACAGAGTGACACAGTGGCTCTGAAGATGGTCAGTGGATTGGTGGAGAATTTTACAATCACGACTGAGCTTTTATCCAATGAACCTGTACGCTTTCAGCTTAATGTGGGTCTAGACATGATGAACCTAGCTGTTGAAGCGTTGGAGCTAGGTGGTCCAACCTGGCGGGAGAGAAAACATCTGCAACCTAGTAGGCGCCGCAAGGTCCAGTGGAAGATATAGGTAGTATGAGTTTGAAAGAAGTTATTGAACTTCAACATAACAATCTGCTGCTGTTCAAGCCTAAAGCGAGTAGAATGCAAGATGGTAATCAAGTATATGGGTTTGGGAACATCAGCAATAATTAATCAATCGTAGACTATATTAATGAGTGCTTGCTCTAACTGAAGATAAGTCGTAACGTGTTACCCGTGACAACCAATGAAGCTGCAAAGGAGTTCTGCTGCAAGACGACACTGAGTACTCAAGATTTGAGGTAACTTCAGAATGCAAGATGTTAATCAAATAAAAGGTCTCTTGTTACTGTTGAGCAACCAATGAAGCTGCAAAAGAGTTCTGCTGTATGACGACACTGAGTACTCAAGATAAAAGGTAACTTCAGACTATGTTTTTGCTTGCTTATTGTCAGGAGACATAGAGTACTCAAAATTTGAGGTAACTTCATACAATGTTTTCGTTTGTATGATGTAGGTTGTGCAATGAATTTGCATGTAGTTCATGAGAAATGCTCAGTTTATTCCTTGCTGTTTGTTGTCAAATTATAAGGGGCTAGTCGTGCCTCAGTCCAAGGAATCTTCTGCCAGTGTTGATTTTTTATTACTAGTTTTTTTCCTGTCAAATTTTAGACGCTGCGTATTTCAAACTGCTCGAGTGCTTATTGTGGTTTGATACAGCAGAAAACAATTTTAAGGGTGTTTGGGTTGCTTATCTGAAAGTAGAAGTGATGGTTTTGGTATGTTTGGTAGAGAAGGTTACACATTTGGGTGGTTGAGGACTAAAATAGACAGGTTAGCAAAAATGGGGCACTGGAAGCAAAAAGTACAAGAAACATAAAGAGTTGATTTAGACCCAGCCTCTTATATCTCTTTGTACATATGTTTTTCTCAAATAGATCTAGATCTAGTCTTATAAAGGGTTGATACACTTTCATAATGTTTATGAGCTTATTAGCTTTTCAAGGATCAATTATGCACCAATTCCAACTAATGCTTAACACAAAATAAAAGGGGTGTTTGTTGCTTTTTGATTCTTTGAAAAAAGCTAATGGCCTCCTTTTTAACGGCTTGTAAGCTTTTCAACTCCAGCTTATAGCTTAATTAAGTCTTAAGTCATTTCCAGTTAATTTGAGTAGGGCTTATTAACCCAGGAATTAAGCAATACACTTTTATAATGTTTATGAGCTTAATTAGCTTTCATGAATCAATAAAGCCCATTCAATAGCTAACAATACTTAAAAGGGTGTTTTTTTTTGAGTTATTTGTTTCTTTGAAAAGCTAATGGCCTCATTTTTAACGGCTTTTAAGCTTATCAACTCCAGCTTATAGCTTATTTAAGATCTTAAGCTCATATCCAGTTAAATTTGAGATAGGCTTATTAACCCAGGAAGTAAGCCAATACACTTTCATAATGTTTATGAGCTTATTAGCTTTTCAAAGAATCAATAAGCCCATTCAATAAGCTAACACAAACATAAAAGGGGTGTTTTTTTATGAGCTTATTGATTCTTTGAAAAGCTAATGGCCTCATTTTTAACGGCTTTTAAGCTTATCAACTCCAGCTTATAGCTTATTTAAGATCTTAAGCTCATATCCAGTTAAATTTGAGCTTATTGGCTTTTCTAATTTTCAATAGGCTTATTAACCCAGGAAGTAAGCCAATACATACACCTATTACATAGCTTATTTTTAGTTTTTTTATAAGCTTATCTCCACTTGCTTTTTGGCTTATTTCACAATTGCGTATGCCCATGTACAATTATACCCCCATAGTTAGGTTATGATAATGAGTAAGTTAATTTGGGAAAAAAAGTTTAAGGTATACTCAAATAGTTGTTATTAAGCACTAGTTCCGTAGGCCGTAGGATACAAGTGTAGAAAGAGTCATGATGGCTAAAATTTAGGCCGCAGGATACAGGTGTTACTTGTTAGTCCATTTTAGTCATGATGGTTTTACTAGGATACTTGATTACTAGTTGTTGTTAGGTTTATGATAGTAACAAAGAATCCAAACTAATGGTGATTCTAGATTTGTACTATTTTAGTATTGTGCATATGCTTCGTTACAAGTGGGAAGCTGCTATTATATGGTTAATCGATATGGAAAAGGAGCTGATTTATACGCCATCTTTATGATTCCTGCACCACCATAATAAGTGTATCGATTTAAAGGGCAAAATGTTCGTTAGTCATTGCACATGTTTTGGTAGCGTATCGATTAATGATGATTTTTCCACCCGAGTAAACGTGTAGGTGGTCTCTGGTATCCGGTTTTCGTTTCAAAATGAACCTTGGTTTACCTTTGGTAGTGTATTCATGACGACCAGAGCATTATTCTGGTACGGAGAACGGCCCAATTGTGTGTAATATTTTTGTAAACAGGATGTTCGGGGTTTCTGATTTTCAGTGTCTTTGAGTTCGGGCATACCAGGTATGAAAAAGTATGTGGTGGTTTTGTTGATCGAAACTTAATTCTTTAATAAAAAGTTTCTATTTTTATAAGACAAGGATCAATGGCGGCATCCCACTCCTTTGCAACCGTCACAAATTAAAGGTATGTATTCGTATTTGTATTCATTCCTATGTTTCGGTCGCAGTAAATTTTTTTAAGGAAGTTAATAGTAGTTATATTCTATTTATACATAATTCAACTAAAATTTCGTTGTATGATATCCCAATGGAACACATTGCTTGATAGACTTGAAGCATGCTTATTTCCCCATCCGTTTGTACTTGAATGCACCTTTCTGTTATTTTTAGTAAATCATGAATTAGATAGTTTGATCACTATCTGATCATTTTTTGCAAGTATGGATATGACAATATTAGGCTGCAACGACTTCTCTTCTGCCATTTATATCAATGACTTTCAACGCCGACGCTTAAACAAACAGAGGTATTAATGGAATATTTTAAGGTTGTTGTTTGAAGTTGAACTGATGAAATGATACGAGTGTGTTTGGGATTGTTTGTTATACTTGGTTATATGGTTAGTGTGTTTCCACATAGTAGATACTTAGTTTTGAGGGTATTATATCTTATTATTTGTGACTTTATTAATCTATACTTCTATATACTATTATATAAAGCATTTACAATGTGGGTCCCATTAAAAATTAAGATAAGGAGGTGCAATCTTGACCATTCATCTTATTTTAGAAAATCACATCATAGAGTGACATGTGTCACTTCTTAATTAAAATATCACTTTTATTTTCAATTTGACATATCTTTTATCTATTTTTTTTTTATGATCTAATTTCACCGTATTTTCTAAAATTTCGTGATTTTTAATTCAACATCCATTTTGATATATTTTTATAAATTTTTAGCTTTTCACATTTTTAGTGGGTTTATTTTGAATTTTTTAACAACTTTAACTTTAATTTGAATACAAACCTGATTCGTAAAAGATATATACTTTCGGAGACAATGTTTGATGGGCAAGAGAGTGTGTGAGTCTTTATACAAGCGAGAATGATGTTAATATGATGTTGCGGAAAGCTACGGAAACCCAAACAAATGAATTCTCTAAGCGGGTAGGGAATTGTGGAGCGAGTTGGGTTAGCAATTTTTATCGCCGCCGCTATGCGCGGGTATCCAACTAGTTCTGATAAGCGATTTCAAAAGAATTACCAGATAGACAGTTTTATTAACGAATCCCAAACACCCTAGGGTGACCTTCACTTATTTAAATCGAAAGGGATCATTACCTTCGACTACTTTTAAGTGCCTTATCTTTATACCTTATTTGTAGATGCATAGTATTTGCCCCGTAAAAGTGTTAGGGTGAAAAAATAGATACGCCGGAGCCTGTTAGACGAGTTTGGTTAGAAAAAAAAACATGTATCATTCATACGTGTTCTTCACCTCTCTCTCTCTCTCTCTCCCTCTCTCTCTCTCTCTCTCCCCTCCCTCCCCCCTCCCTCCCCCCCCTCTCCCTCCCTCCCTCCCTCCCTCTCCCCCTCTCCCTCTCCCTCCCTCCCTCCCTCCCTCTCCATTCGCCACAAACTCGACATGAATTCTACACACATCACCATAATCACATAACTGTTACGGATAGTAAACTGATATGTTTTGTGTGTTGGTTCAAAATCTGTCCGGGAAAAATTCTCTGGTATCATCAGGTGGCCACGTTAGAAAATGGCCACGTTAGAAAAATTCTCTGATATTACTTCTAATCTATCTTGGAGTGATTTACAGATGGCCACGTTAGAAAATGTTAATTAAATTATACTATGGATATGCCCATGTGTGTACTCAAAATGCCAACCAGTACCGGAACTAGGAGTTGACTTCATGTTTGAACAGACACCAATGCTTTTTGAAATCGTAACAATCACGAAAAGCGTTTGAGTAACACAAATCCAATAGCAAAAGTAATACCTTACTCTAAATCAGTATGCTGGTAGAAAGTTGTCAATCTTTCGATCCAATAAAGTCTACTGAAGGGACTTCTTTGATTCTCCTTTAAAACCTTGCATACTACCACACGCGTAAAGATTGGTCCTAACAATATGATACAAAATGTTTACATAAGCTATAGTCTTGAACCATACAGTACGCTATATGGTTAACTCCATATTGTATACTAGCACACACATGTCAACGGACGTGTTGATTTCATTCACCCTTGCATCAGATGTAAATGTAGTCTTCAAGATGTCATTATTGATCTTTGAATTCTGAACTTCATGTGTTTTGTATTTAAACAGGCAACAAGATGTTAGAGCAACCGAGATTCACAAAGTAGATATGCACACATCTGTGCAGTTAACAGGTAAGAGAATGGGTGCGGTAAGTTCAATCTGCAAGCCAAGCAAAAGGACATAAAGAAACTAAGGGTAATAAATGTAGTATCCGTTCAATTTTACCTCTTTGACCATAAATTATAAATAACCTGCCTTGAGTCTTTTATAAGCAAACGAGTCGAAATTCCCACTATGATTTGTTTAAAATGCTGACCTTGGCAGCTTAATACATGAGCAGGGAAGCACAACTGATCGGTCACTCTATAACGTGTTTGATTTATATGAATCCATTTGATGTGTATATTTACATTGTGAAATCGGCAGGGTATATGGATAGGCATGTTGACAAGAACCATGGTACAGACCATTATGCTAGTTATATGGTACTGTATTTGTTAAGCAACTATTAAATGACGGTTTTAGTTTTATGCAAATACATAATAATGTTTGAAATGAAGCTTCACTTATGTAATTGATTCGCAAAAAAATAAGCCCCGCCGCAATGCGCGGGCTATGATGCTTGTTATACTATTATACATTTAGCAGGCACTCTTGGACTTTATTGGCTCACGTCTGGGCTAACCACCTGGACTTGGGTTAGCGGGTGGCTTGGGCTCGCGGTTTCGGCTCGCGCCTGAGCTATAACTTTGGGCTTTTTTTTATGGCTTAAACATATTTTTATTTGGTCAACCAAGCGCGTCTTAATAACCGTAAAACGATACAGCACGCAAACACCCCGCAACGGAGTGTGAGTTTGCAAATCCCGTTAAATACATATAGCTAGAGAGAACACACATAGTTATTTCGTAATCTAATAATAACATAATTCTTGAAACATATTTACTCTCTATTTTGAGATATCACAATGAAGCAATAATAGTTGTGATAATTACAACAGGTACAACCCAAACTAAACTGAAGGTTTTATACTCGCATAAGAATTAAAACTTTACCCTATCCTACAACGTGAGTAAAGGTTACACTTTCTGTTGTTAGGGTTGTAACTATTTCCTCCACAAGCACCATTTATGCCAGCATTACAGACCGGATTATGTGGGTCTAGAGATCTATCGCTGAGCCTTGATCCTTTTGAAGGTGTATGGGTTGTCGGTGGTCGTGGTGAATCCGCATGGTGGCAAACGTGTTGGATTCCCATGTGCTGATCGTAAAATTTTACAATATATCTAAACATCATCAATTTCTACCTATATATATATGGGGCAAGGCATGAAATATTTCATGATGACTAGACATGTCAACTTAATGCTGATTGGAAATGTCAAAGGCTATTTTTGGCATAAAAATCACACTCAATTTTGAAATTCAAAACAAGCAAATCACCGATCAATTCAAATCCCCAATATTATCCCAAAATAATCGACTGAAAAATTACACACACACATTTGTTTCATTCTTTTCCTCTCGAATGATTCAAAAACATATGCGGAAATCCTATTACTAACATTGAATCAAGAGTAAGTATCACATCTAACTTTTTTAGGGTTTCGATTTAAATTTCATAGTACAACTATTTTGATGTATTGTTTGTATTAATAATCAATATAATTGTGTTTCGATTCAATTTATAATATTGGTTTGATTAAGTTCAATTCAATTATGTGTTGCTAAACCCTAGACTTTTTTGGGGGGGAAATGACATTCATAAATTAATTTGTGTATTTGGTTTAAAGACATCAATCGAAAAGCCAGGAGAATGACGTAATTAATAGTTTCTGTCAGTTTTGAGGTTGATATGTAGGTATAGAATATTAATTTTCATGTTTTCTATAGGTAGAAATTTGTAATTGATGGTTTGCAGGTAATATCACAGATGAAGAAATGTCGGATGAAGAGCAAAAAAAAAGACAATCAAGTAAGTTTATATCGATTTATTGTCTGTTTCCTATGATTTTTAATAGTATTTGATAGTATAGTCGAGACTATGTGTTTTGGATTTTGTTTCGGAGTTAACTTTAGAAAAAACTGATCTTGGGATCTATTCACAAATATCTGATGTTTGGTGGGAATTTTATTTTTATCCGGCAACCAAAGAAATTATATCGTGTATTAAATTGCTATAATCCTATTTGTCTTTACTATGATATTAGTGTAGAGGAGACAGAATGAGGTGGCCGACTAAGATATCAAAATCATGTTTTTTTTTTGTATGTCAGCTTAAATCAGGCAGGCTGGATTCCGTAGGTAATGCATTCACATACTAAAAATTTAGAATATAATTTCTTTGTGAATACGTTTTGCATATATCTGTTCAATCATGTTTACACAAATCCCAATCAAGGGACTATAGTTTATAACTTTATATATAATTCCGTTTGATGGACCAATTTACTGTTTCTATAGTCAACACACGTAACGTAGTCCCTTAAATTTAATCGAAATAAAGTGTAGTGCATACAGCCTATTTTGTGGTTTTGTGGAAACATGACACTATAAAGTGTAGCTTCTTAAATAAACATGGAAATAAGGTGTGGTGTTTGTATATGAAAGTCTACATCTTTAAGTGTTATTTGAAAGTCTACATCTTCATTTGTGCATACCATTTAGTTAACTAAAGTTAAGTTATTTAATACTTATGTAGACGTAGTAAAATGGGTTGGTTGTGGAGATCATGTAACGGGTCAAAGGAATGAGTTTGTACTCAGAAATGTTTGTTTGAACTTAAATGGGTGTTTAAATTAGCTTTCTAACCATTGGCTTATTCGAATTCGAGAAAAAATGATGGAGGTATTTGGCATATGTTTAGGTAAGGAGCATGTGTTGCTTTATGTTTCAAGAGCTGCTAGGAAATAAAATGAAGATGATATTGATGGAGCCATTGTTGGAGCTCATGTTGACCTTAAAAGGCATTAGTGTATTTTTATGTTGTGATTTTATAATATAGTCTTTTTTTAGTGTATATGTTTAGTGCTGATTACTATAACAAAAGTAAGTGGGTAGTAGTTTTGAGTGCAGGTAACATGGGATTGTAGATTAGATTGCACTTAACACCTTTATGTTCTTTTAACTTCAGAAAGCTCACAAGATATCATTAAAGTGGTTTTTATTAGTCAGGGCTTTTAAATTGCCATAGATGCTTCGTTGTTTGCTTTGTAATTATTTTGAGAAATGCAGAGAAGAGTGGAAAGTGATGCAGCTATCTTCGACTAGATATTGGAAAAAAAGTCCACATATATCGTTTTTAGATGTAAGTTTCATCATATACATTAATGAAGTGGCGGAGTTATTTGTATGTAGCTGGTTATATTTGCAATAAAGCTTCACTTATAAACTTTAATGAAACTCATGGAAGTGACTTGCTGGTCTTAACAGGTACCTACATCGTACCATACAATTTTTTGTGGATTTCGAGCACCTTCAGAATCAATTTCAGTCCACCTGTGAGAAGAGTCAGTGTAAATCTGGTAAGTATCAATGCAAAGTATGTCGTCCCTACTAAAGAAGCCAGATTTGCTGCCATTGATGTTCCAGTGCTGTCATTATACTTTTTTTTGACGTATGAGTAATCAAATGATATCTTGGAGTCCTATTCAAGTCATCAAGTTTTTCTGTGAACATAAGTCATTAGTGAGTTTATGACCTATATGTTGCATTTTTTGTTTCAAGTAGTCGTTGGCTTTTGTGTTCCATTTAAGTCAAATCCTGTTATTTTATTTCATACAATAATCCGATTTTGTCTACTTTAAACTGCAAATTTTTATGTTGTTGTTGCTGGTATCAATCCACAAAGGGTATGCTTACAGATGGCAGTCGTATTATGGGCTTAGGTGATCTTGGAGTACAGGAATTGGAATTCCTATTGGAAAACTTGATATGTATGTTGTTGTTGCTGGTATCAATCCACAAAGGGTATGTTTCCTTTAATGTCAAGACTTGAAGTAATGTGATATACGACTTGACCCTCTTCACCCATTTACATATAAAGGGATTGATTTAGGTTGCGTTTTTATCTCAAACAGGTAATAAGAAGAAAGACAAAGTGGCCACTAAGTTGATTCACCTGGACGAAGAGTATAAAGCAATCAAAGGTTCGTTTTAATACTCCTCCTATCTCCTTGGGTATACATCTATAATATTCATATAATCATAGTTGTAAACCGGTTAATTTTTGTACCCAATTTATGAGGAAATGTTTCTACATCTGACTGATATACCCATTGTTTATTTTTTCCACGTTGCTAGAAAAGCGCAACATCATTTATATGTAGATTCAGTCCAAATACAAATACCTGTTGGTTTCCGCAGGGTCACTCGTTTCATCCATGTACATGAATACGTTCAACTGAAGTATCCTGACATCGTTTTATTGCTCTCTTTTGAGATAACTAGTATATTTTGTACCATATGAGTTTGCTGGCTGTACTCATCTGAACATTTTAAACCGGATTGATATTAAGGTGCATTTTCTCGGTTGGGCAATCGGATCTATTGTACTCACTCACATGGTTAGCTGCTTTGCATTGCCTTCATACATATTCATAGCTTATGGAGCTCTTGGACATTGAATATTGTCTTTATTTTTTTGTTATCAATTTTCAGATCATCTAGAATATGCAGTGATGAGGTGATGCTTTTGGTGTGTCCTTGGTCGAAGAAATTGGTAAGGTATTAGGATGTATGTAGGTACTTTGAATTTTAATTGCTGAAATTATACCATGATGTCATGTATACGTAGTTGATCATTTATGTTCTGCATTTATTTTTTGTTCATAGGTTCCTTATCTTCTTGAGCATGAAACTGCAATTATCTTGGAAAATTCATAGGCGTACAAGGGTTAAAAAGCTAATTTTTGCAACCGATTAATCGATTAATCGCTAGGTGGTACCCGGCCGCCCAGCTAGCGCTTAGCGATTTTTGCAACGTTGATATATATATATATATATATATATATATATATATATATATATATATATATATATATATATATATATATATATATATATATATATATATATATAGCGAGACTTTATTTTCAGCACCATTTTAAGTGCGAGAACTGCGAGAACTTTCAAAAAAAAACATTATTTTTGAAGTGTTGCATGTACTGTTTCTCATAAGGGTTTGCATTGCAGTGATTCGGCCGAGTGTAAGGTTTTTGTGAAAGAAGATGAAGAGTTCATGATGATACAAAAGAACATGGGTGGATTCTTACGATTATTGACGGCGTGCATGTATTTTCTTGATTTTAAAAGAGGTTCTCGCAGTTCACGCACTTAAAATGGTGCTGAAAATAAGGTCCATATATATATATATATATATATATATATATATATATATATATATATATAAACTATTAAATTTTTATCCTAATATAAAAAAACCATTTTTATGCTTGAAATAGTTTTTTCTTGCTAAATATCTATGTAATTAATTTTTGAGTTAAGTACATTTTTTGTCCTTGTGGTTTGGTGCGTTTTTCACTTTTGGTCCAAAATTCAAAAAAGTTTTGGTTTTTGTCCAAAAACAT